>VCRD01001197.1:8256-54651 GCA_006783055.1 Trinorchestia longiramus | reverse complement strand
TGCATTTAGTTGTACTAATCGAAACTCGTTTACTTACGACATTGTGGTGGTAAACCTTATGCACCATTTATAAAACTTGTGGAATTCTTTCTTATAATATTCCGATGAATTTTTCCTGCTAGGTTTGCAATTACAGCAAATTTATGTACGAGTTTTATTTCTATATATAGGAATGCACTCGAGCTCATATAGATAATTTGATTATAACTAGCGGAAGAGGGTTAAAAATCTGTTCCATACCTACTAACATGAAGAAACTCATCATATTCCGATGTTTCTAACGAAATATGGCTAAATTAACTAATTTAATATTCAAACAGTGAATTACTGTAAAAGCCAAGTCCAATAACACTCTCCTTCTCTGGTTCCAGAAATAAAGTAAGATAAGTATGCCAAAGAGCTAATTAAACAAAATAACCCACACATTAAGTTTAATTTGTAGTGTTGCTTGAAAAACATACATTCCTATCTCAACAAAGATTTAAAATCGTACTAAATATAAAATGTGAACGGTCGCTGCATTCCTAGAAACAACTTGATACTGTAGCTAATCTGTTTTTCTAACATTCTTTTGAAGAGCATCACTGAAAACTCGTAATACAGTAGCTGTATGTACAGGCAGACTTTCTATCTTCCTGAACAGGACTGTTACGATCATCTCAAGTTGCCTCTGCCCCTGAGATAGATGCTGTAGTTTTCCTTAATGAAACCATTATATCATTCAGTAAAGTACCGTGCACTTAATGCCTGTGTTTTAAATCGTCGAGCGTAAAAACCGGACCTCTTTTTCTTGGGATGCGTCTTTTAGCTCCTCTATGCTTGCTGTTAACCGTAAATGTTTGCGTCTAAGCTTTACGAGATGACTTCCCTCACAAGTCGCTATCTTTGTAGTGTTCCATAGCTAGAGCGCCCTCGCATGCAACTGACAACAGCTCGACCTCATTATTTCACTGGGCTTACCGTCTGTGTGCAGGATGTCGTTACCTCTCTTATACTCTCCTCTGAAGAGTATTATACTGCTCCAGTTGTGTATTTGACAGTGCTTATGTGGTTGATAATGTTAAATACTCGGATCGCCTCTTTTCAGTTGAGTAGTTGTATGTTTTTCTGCTATTGTATACTCCTCAAAACTTCATTTACGGCGATATTTCTCCCGTACTATGGTTGTGTTTTGGCATTGCTTTTCCTTATTTCTTGTGAACTTATTCTCAAATAAAATCTGCTTTCGCTACTATTATACATGTATTGATTTATTACTACAATTATCGTACTAATGAAATTACATCAGAGGTGAAAAAATGTTACAAATACACAGGATGACCCGTAACGCTGTTAAACACCTTGTATTGAACAACTTCGAGAATTATACCACAACTACTCACGAACAACAAACCATAGCAAGGCTCGTGAAAGCGACTTGTTCGTGAAGCAGAATTGCTGATATGATAGTTTCCAATTTGGATTCTGAGCTGCTTAACGTCACTGAGTCTCATGTTTGTGTTACAGGACGGTTGTGCTCGTATCTTCTTAGCTTTGCCGAGTTTCAGCCGTTGGGTCGGAGCAGGATTTTGTGCTATAGTCGAAGTAAGGGAAATGAAATTTCGACCTGTTCTTGCGCAAGAGTCAATTTCGTATCTTAGACATCATTGCCCTGAAACATGAAAACTTGTCATTAATTAGTTGTATAATCCTTGCTACTGAGAATTAATCTACTCTTTAGTTTAATCTAGATGGTTAAATCGATCTTGCGGAATCTTCCTGCTTCAGACAGTGATGTATTGAACTTATTGTAAGTTGGGCGCTGAGAAAAATTCGTTAGCAGAGTCGCGTCTTCGGCTTGAGAATATTTTTCTGTTGGTAGTGAATATGGGATACATTTTAGTCTTACAACGGCATGAAAATGCAAATGATGTTTTCATTTTTATTTATTTGATACTAGGGCTTCAGATAAATATTCACCATATTTGTTGAAATGTCAGGACATTTCTAGTTACAAGAAATTCGTAGTGTTATAAATTTCTGTAATCTGTGGTCACTGTAGCGAGGCACAAAATCTGAAGCGACATTTTTGTTTTTTGTGCGTCAAGTCGGGACTCTGTTCCCCTATTTTCTTCTTAGAGTCCAGTCCTATGGAACTTTGGTTGAAATTGTTTATTGCACTTTTTTAGCACCAACAGCTGCAAGTGTGTGTAGTATCTCTGACAGAACTTGGAGTGCATTTCTCGTGTTTTTCAGGTGATCTTCTTGGTAAAACTTAATGTGAATTCATTACTCTTGTTTTTGAGTCACTTTGGAACTGGGCCAAAAGTATGAGCAAATTATGCAGTCGTACGAAGAAAGTCATCTTTTGAGAGGAAGCGACATTTCTAGATCTCGCTCTGGGGAAATTCTCGGCAGCGTCGAGAATTCTTATGATCACACGTATCCTCTTTCCAGTTTTTCTGAAGCGTTATTTCAGAAAAACTCGACTTCAAAGTTGTTCATGCACGAAACCAAATTTTCTGTTATTTGATTTTGCTTCAACATGCATATGTCTATGACAGAAAATACTCGTTAGATGTACGTGAGTTCACGTGCTACAGTTCATGTGTAATACGAAAAAATGACAATTCAATTTTCTTTCGTGAAGTCCTTCGCTTT
This sequence comes from Trinorchestia longiramus, assembly GCA_006783055.1. Classification (NCBI taxonomy): domain Eukaryota; kingdom Metazoa; phylum Arthropoda; class Malacostraca; order Amphipoda; family Talitridae; genus Trinorchestia; species Trinorchestia longiramus. Next base: position 52,011 of record VCRD01001197.1, on the reverse strand, counting down.
AAAAATCTTACGTCGAACTATTTGGTGTTTTTTCCCTTTATAAGAACGTAAGTGCATACAGTTGTTGAATGTTGATTATACAGGATGGCGCATAAGTAACGCACCCTTATAAAAAATTAATAATAAATAAACTATGAAAGGTATAACGATGGGGATAATTGCAAACGATAGAGGAACTCTTAAAGTTTATTTACATGTCGTATCCTGTCTACAGATACCCAGTGTATATTGCGCTAATAAATCTTTAAAATTTACCTTCAAAATGGTGCGCTACACGAAAGAACGAGCAAAAATTGTTGAACTCTACTTTTCATGTAATAGTTCAATTATTGCAGTGCAGAGGTTACAGGAACATTTTTAATGATGGAAGAAGTCCTGATAAAAATTGCATAAAAGCAATGGTCTCTAAATTCAAAGAAACTGGATCAACAGTAGACAAACGGCGCTTTGGAAGGCCGCGAACCGTTAGAACTTATGTGTTTTTATCAGGACTTCTTCCATCATTGAAAATGTTCCTGTAACTTCTCTGCACTGCAATAATTAAACTATTACATGAAAAGTAGAGTTCAACAATTTTTGCTCGTTCTTTCGTGTAGCGCACCATTTTGAAGGTAAATTTTAAAGATTTATTACCGCAATATACACTGGGTGTCTGTAGACAGGATACGACATGTAAATAAACGTTAAGAGTTCCTCTATCGTTTGCAATTATCCCCATCGTATACCTTTCATAGTTTATTATTAATTTTTTAAAAGGGTGCGTTACTTATGCGCCACCCTGTACGATCAACAGGATGCAAGAGCAATTTGAGGATATATCGTTTTCAGCTCATTACACACTCGAATCATTTATAATATAATTTTTTCATTTTATACAACGTATTCAAATTATTAATGCTGATCCTTGTGAAGTACCCAGTGCGATGCACACAAAATTTCCGACTGCTGTGATGGTTTTAGGAGTTGTGAGTTGTGAAGATCATGTCATGCCACCTTGTATTTCACCACAGGCTCTTAGGGTTAATGCTGCTCTATCCACTGATATTCTAAAAACAGTTGTTAAGCCCTGGATAGGTAAAGTATTCAATGGAAGACCATATGTCTTTCAGCAAGACTAAGCACCTTCTCACAAAGCCATAGTAACCCAAGATTGGTTATCAGAGAATTTTTACCATCATGTGATCATCAATTTCTGGCCCCCAAACTCACCAGATTATTATCACCAGATTAGTGAGGAGCGTTGTTCAAAGGGAGACTAATTGACATCCTCATAGTATTATAGCTTCACTGAAGGCCGCCATTGTCCTGGTGATGACCCAAATGAATAAGGACCACTAAATTTCAGCTTGTTAATTTCGGACCCGCGTAGAAGCAGTCATTGAAACCAAAGGCGACTTCTTAGAATAATTTAATGAAGTATCATCAAGGATACTTGTACAAATTTGATTGAAATACATACATTTATTTGTTAAAATGTTTATTTAACATAGTAAAAATTTCTTCAAACAACCCTCGCACCCTGTTTATGTCATTTTATACGTTATGAGGCTGAAATTTAGTTAATTCTCGACACATCTACGTAAAGGAACACGCTGTGGAAGTACGTTGTACGATTCCTATATGATTCAAATTTTTAAGCATGGCGTGTTGCTTTTAAGACAAATGTGAATGTGAAAACGCATGATGAAGTAATTTTCATATTCAGCTTCGTGTTGAATATCATTTCAGACAGCTAGGGTCAGAATGTGCGGTAACCAGCAGTAGTAAAACAATGAGAATTTACCTTCACGAAACTTGCTTCTCGAAAGCTGAATTCATTAGGTTATCTTGCGCCTAACTGTTGCTTCGAAATTATGTGTAACATCGCTCTCATTTTAAAGAGCCTTCAAATTCAGAAGTGGTAAAATCATGCACTGTTTATTAAAATTGTTTTTGAACGATGTGAGCATAAACGTAACGACGTCATCTTTGTCTAGGTTTTGTTGTACAGTAGATGCATGCAACCTCCACACTTGACTTTCATTTCCACTGGAGGCAGCAACGGAGCATCGTTTTTGAAAGAGCATATATATATATATATATATATATATATATATATATATATATATATATATATATAATGTGTAATCATTTCTTAATATATTCGAATTAATGTTTCCCTCTTATTTGAAATATTAAGACCAGTTTTTGTGTGAGTTATATTTTCTAGTTATGGATTCGTGTACTCGTATAGACAATTTACTCATCACTAGCGAGAGTTAAACAGGTAATTCATACGTGCTTACATTAACCAACTAATTGTCATGATATTTAACACAAAACGTAACCGGTGTACAATAAGTAATTATAATACTCACTGGCATGTATGTTTCGGATTCGAGCAACTAGGCCCTACAATTCCACCTCAACATCACGAATATCTCAGTTTTATCCCCGTGACCTGTTGAATTTTGGAGTTCCGTGAGAAGTCTATCATTATGACGGTTCTTGTTTATAGCTGCCGGTTTCTTCTGACTTGAAGCATAGATACAATTTTGCTCTTCTTCTCGGATTTTCTTCGAATGTATCTCAGCTCCTTTGTTTTCGTAGGAATTTAGCTTGGTAAGAATTAGTTGGATGAAGAGGGTAGTTTTGACATCGTGAACCTTGCATTCAACTGTGTCAGTTTGTCTATCACAGAGCCATAATGAATTACGTACAAAACAGCTAAGTTGTAATTTTTTAATTCATTACGTATCACAATATATTTGTTTGAAGTTTTCAAACTCCATCCCGACATAATTGAGTTTAGATTATTAAAAAATGTTTTTGACGTGCCTTTTGCCCGAGATTCTAATTGGGAAGTGAAAACGAATGAAGACTTACTAGATGTTTTTTGTGTTTTTCTAATTTGAAAACGTGGACTTCTGGCGCCTCAAAACACTCGTCGTCCGAGGTGCTGCTTCTCTCAGATGCAATTAGGCTGCCGTAGTTTTAGCTCCTTGAAAAACACGCTCCTGCTCTTTTTCTTGTGCTCTAATAAAATTCCCTTTTCACGTAGACCAAAGTGATATTTTCAAAAGAGAACCTTCGCTCAGTTGATTTTACTGCGAGTTTACTCAATCCTTAATTTGTTACTGGAATGATTTTATGCAGTGTTACTTGTATCATTATAATTTAACTTGAATTGTAGTTGAACGTGCCGTAAAGAAATGCCTGCTTGACAGGTGTCCTATACTTAAAATAACTTTGAAATCATTTGTTCTTTCATCTTGTATTTGCCCAGAATGATCTACTTTTTTTAGAAATTGAGTATTCCTTTCATTTGTTTGACAGTGCGCTATCTTTGGAAAAATAAACAAGAGCTTCAATCTAGTTCTCATTTTTATTAAGATGAGCTGTAATATTATGCAAACTCGTCTGATCCTGTAATTTTATCTGCAGTTTTTAGGAGGCTTGAAGGCCTTCACTGTGTTCTTATGTGTAATCCTATAAGTTGAGTCGGTGAATAAAATTCATTTAATGGGTTTGAAATTCATTTCGGGCTCTGACTTCATAAATTCTCGTCCAACTGACTAATTCCACTAATTATTTTCAAACTAACTGAGATTGCATTAATTTTTAAGACTATCTCAGATTCCGCTAAATTTTGGTGGCCGGACGCTAAATTTACCAATTTTTGAGCGACAGACAGGAATTATATTAATGTTAGACCGACGAACTCAATTTCTACTGATTTTTGGGAGACCGATGCTGACTCACTCCTCCATGTCTCGGGAAACTCACAACACTGACTCCTGAATAATTAACTTGGTTGACTCACTAATAAAATTCTGTTATCTGGTCCCTAGAAAAATACCTGTCATGGTCAAACTCACCAACTGAGCTCAGAAAATCTTTCATGGAAATATCACTAGGGAACGACAGTGGTTTAGAACGTGCGCTTGATAAACTATTGGGGCTAACGTTCATTTTTAAGCACTTTTCATCAAGTGCAAGAAACATTGAATAAGACGTTGAATCTGTTTGTGTATATTTAACATTAATGACATGAACTACTCTGTGCACAGGATAAAGGGCAACTTAAAATTTAATTTAAAGTTTCCTTTCCTTCAGCTCATCTGACTTGGAATTCTAAGTTCACATTTTGAACGTTAAATTTTGAGGCCATTGTTTGGTGAATTTAAATATTAGATCTTGTGTAAAAAAAAGTTCTTTACTCCTGTTGTTAGTCATAAACTCCGTACATAACTGAGGATTGTTCGATGTACAAGAAACTTACACAAAAATACACACAAAAATTGCATCCTTAGATTCTTTGGAGATGAGAGTAACTTGGTCTTTGATGCAATGCTCAGTTTTCTCCGTTGTATTGCTTGGGCAATTTGCTTGCATGATATAGCGGTGACGAGGTTTCTGCTCGAGGAAAGTTGCCGTACCCGACTGCGGGAGGCCGCAATCACGATAGCGCCTCATCTGTGACGGTTGGTTCCCTCATAAAGACTTGTTTTTGGTGTGCTCTTGTCTTCGTCTCCCGCCCTCATTCCTATGCGGAGATTGGACGTCGAGACTCCGTGATTGATACGAGCAAAAAATGCCGCTTCTAATTTTCTCTTCGGGACTGGCAGTTCACGGACGAGGCTTCCAATTTCTCCAGGCCTGATACAATCGATGTTGTTCAGTTTAAAATTATTCAGAGAAAGGCTTGTTTTTATTTTCAGTGGACCGTATAAAATTGTATAAATACACCCTTTTGGATCAACCATAAATTTAATAAAGAAAGTAAAGTGTCGAGGACGGGCATCCGATGAATCAACTTGGTATTCTTCATTCTACTTACCATAGATAATTTCCTCCAAGAAATGACTGTTTTACCTCACATTACCTTGATAATAGTGTATTTATGACTTCATTAACTTTGCCAAATTACTTCTCTCGCTCTCATTACATGAAGGCATTGTCCTTGGGAATCAGTGTAATTTTCTCGGCGGTCGTGAGGAAAAACATTTTTTGCGGTGTGTGTGTGTGTGTGTGTGTGTGAGGAACAGTGGCGAAGTTTTTGCCGAATTTTTTTTTCGATCCTGACGCGTTGCAATTTTATGATGTACGTGAAAAACAAAAGTATGAAACATTTTCATTTAAGGAAGGAAGACTTAAGACTAGTTCTGGTCATATAATACCTACACATTCTAGAAATAAAACATCTCCGTTACTAGTCTCGTCTCCCGTTAATAAACACTTCGAGTGTAAGCCGAAAATCATAAGGTTTGTAACATAGAAGCCCAAATTAAATAATGTTGGAAATTTTCGGGACGCCGGATCTCGTTGATGGTTATGGCAACATCGCTCATTTCCATTCTCACATTACTCACTCCTGCAAGCATTGATCCCATCGCATTCAATTATAGGAGATGGGACGTGTTCCTCATGAATTGTTTTCAGCGTTAGAAGGTCAGGGAAGAAAGTCATCGACTCAGCTGTGTTTCATTGACGCACAAGGAAAGTTTCTTAACACGTTAACCGCCACATGTACCACCGGTGGTACATTTGAGGGTTTCACTTACCGCCATATGTACCACCGGTGGTACATTTCCAAATTTTTAATAATTATTTTCAAAAATTAATTTAAAATATTTACGGAAGGTTAAATGATAAAGTCGTAAAATGGTAAAGTCGTGGCGGTAGTGACAAATCTCTGATATCAGGCATGGCGGTTAACGTGTTAAGCAGCCCATGAGATTGTAGTGGAGCATCGTCTGCTACCTGAGCTCTTCTATTTACTGGTGTGTTTTATTGTATACTGTCATAAACGTTCGTAGTTTTTTCTGATACTTTGCTAAATTCACTCTTCGAGCGAATGGCTAAAATAGTTTTCTTAGATGAGTAATTATGCCTAATATCACTGATGATTTATACTTCATGTATTGTTGTAGTTTATCGTTCTCCATGTTTCGATATTTTTTCAGTGCTTGCGTTGGGCTGCCATGAGAGAAGACGGAGACCTTAAGTTCTTTGAATGACACACTTTTTTTTCTTTACATGCAAAGCAATCCACTCAAAATACCTTGACAATAAAACCGTTTGTATCAATAGATGTTTATGTTATCGTGAAAGGTCCTACCTTATGATTGGATGTGGTTTTCATTCATTATGAGTTAGTTGTCGAAAGTAATGTAAGTTTTTTAAATACCATTACTCGTATTAGCGAGCTTGTGTGTTAAGGAGTGCATTTTCCTTCGTTTTTTGCATCAAAATGAATAATTCAATTTTACATTACGTAAAAAAATTGTCAACATTTCTAATAGTCGTTTCAGGTGAGATACTTTTGAGTTATGACTGAGAAAAAACTGGATTTTAAAACGTTAATTGATTTTTATAGAAAATTAAAGCAGGTGTGCTACCTCTGTGGTTTACTCTGAATTTTGCACAACTGATTTTCATTACTTTCAAAGGATGCAACTCGAGAAGTGTGAGCATAAGCCATTGTTGAAGTTGAACATCTGTTCTGTATGTATAATTGAGGCTGATGAGAGTTCGTTCCAATTTCTGAGAGCGGCCAATAGGCTCTGGAGCAAACCCTCTTCATTTCCAGACCTACCAAGAATTCCATTAACTCGCCTATCCCGAGGACTTCTTCTTCCACTTATTTTTTGAATGAGCAAATTTTGATTTACAAAGTAGATGTAGGGAATACTGAAGCAGTATTTAATGAATTGGTTACCATAAACTTGATTTTTTTGCGTGTTCATATATTATTAAACCACTGAGACGTTAACGTTTTCGTCTGAAAAGTGAAACCGAAGTTCCCATGTGTTTCTTGGTGTTGGCTGAGAGCTGTGAATGATGTAACCTAAGAATGGTCGGGCTCGGTCCGAGAGTTGCAACGAAACCCCTTCCTGAGATTTATTATGATGACTGTGCTGCCTAAGCACCCAAGAAGTGAATTTGTGATATTTAGGCAAATATGGTGCATCCGGTGGTGTTTTTATAGCTGTCCGCAGATGTCCTCGGGTCGGAAGTGCCGTTAGCAAAGCCTTCCGTACTAGCGGGCTGCTGGCTTTCTGCCAGCACAGCCTACTTTTGCTTCCTGACCTGTGTGTGGTGGGACTCCGTGGTGATGGTAGTGTGCCTCTTCTGACATTTGTGACTCATTATCATAAAATGGGCTTCCTTTCTTTTCGAAAGCAGGTCGTCTCTGAAGAATACTGTTATCATAAATGTTATCGTAGTCTGTGGTCAATTTCGAGGGAAAAAGAATTCTGTGAATTTATTTCAACCCACACGGAGAAGACATGCTCTCATTAATTCTTTTCAAACTCGTTATATTAAATGTATTCCGTCGATAGTAGCATTTTATTTGCTTTATTATTATTATTATAATAATATCTGAATCTTGTAGCTGATAAAAAAGTTGAAATTCACTGCTTAAAATCAATTCTTGTTAGGTAGAGCACGCGTCTCTTTTCTGCATTAGATCGGCCTTTATGATACCATTCAATGAAGAACTGCGTCATGCTCTCGGCATCGACTTCGGAAAGGTGAAAAAACTGCGTGAATTTAATTTCCCGTCGAGTTCTTGCGCATCATTGAAAATTTGCTTCATGATCCTATCTTGAACTTTTTTCTTGAAGAAGTCGTCAAAAACCGCTCAGGGTCGTCGAATGCAAGAAAGCCTAGTATCGCAAGAGGGCGAGCGCCTATTAACTCTCAGGGTTATAGATAGCAAGAAAGCTTGAACTTTTCAGAGAAAGCGAACGCTTGTTAAGTTATCAAAGGGCGATCAAATCTCATGAAAGACGACGTCCATTCTTAGAAATTTTCCTGGGATACCTTTATCATGACCTGCGGAGCGAGGAAGACTTCAACTTCCATTTTCATAAAGTTTAGCTCTGACGTTTCTTCCCTGTTGATGTTCGCTCCTGTGAAATTTTAATGCGTTTTAAAATTACAGAATTCTTACGACGCCTCTAGGCAGCACTGCTCTCGGAGTTACTCCAACCATTTTTTTTCTTAATGCATTTGACCCTCCGGCCTTTCTCCGAACCAAAGAAAACATTCCCCTAGCTGCTGTATCCTATTACGAAATAACGTAATCGGGTATGGTTATAGCCTACGTTATGAGAACTCAGTCTCTCATGTTCAATTTTTTAGTTCGTCGTCGTTTCTGACCACTGGAGGAGAATAGACCCACGTTGAAAGAGTCCATTGTGGTGTGTTAATCATATGCAAATTAATGCAAGAACTCGTGAGGTACTTTCTCAGCCAACGTGTTACAATGAACAGTTCCATAAATGAAATCTTCTCAAAACATGCTATTCTAACCATGCATGCGTAGATAATTCCAGTGGTCCATTTCTATTTGTGAATGTTCGCATTTGCTCGGTGATAGTGCTCATGCAAGCGCTGGCACGCCCAGTGAAGAATTTCGAAGCGTTTATGAGCTGTCTAGCCTTATATTTTCTGATAATTCTTTCACAATGTTTCCATGGTTAATGTCCATTGCAGTTCGGTGTCCGTGAATTCTTCCTGGACGGAAACTGGTCAAAGAACCTAAGTAATACAGGTGCATACGATAGGAAGGTGCAATCAGAGGAAATTTGCCCGTGATGTAGGTAGCTGATCGCCACGTAGTTCTTGGTGATATGCCTGCATCACACCGTAGCCGTTTCCCTCATAATCGGTCGTAAGCTTTTATGGGCTACTGAATGCTTTTACCAGCACTCCGATGCCCCTGCCAAATTATCATTCCCTGGCAAATACTCCCTGTTACGATTCCCATTTAGGGAGTTGCTCAAAAATGGTGAATCGTAATGCGTTGAAAAATTATCACATTGCACGACAGGAAAACACAATTTGATTCATTTCTCGTTGTAGATTGTGCGCCCTTGTTTACACTGTACAGCATTTTATAGTAACACATCCGTGATATGTTATGAATAATTGCCTCTGCCTTTGTGATGTAGGACGCATGTACCTTTTAAACGCTGGCAATACTTTTTAGCAGCGCAAATCTTTAATTTTATGCTGTCGAAGACAGCACAGATCGTGGCGCTAGCGGCTGTTCTAAATCGTATTCTTCCTTGGCCATTAATTTCATTCAGCTTGTTCTGTATGTGCTTTGCAAGCAATACAACCAATTTTATTATCCCTCACTTTTTTGGGGCTTCCAGTGTAACTCTCTAGGTGTGAACGCTTCAGTGTTGCGAAATGGTTTAATATTTTGTATTAGTGACTTTTTTAAAGAATACTTCTTTCAATCAATCGTCATGCTTTGCATTTGTGAACTTCTACGTCTGAAACGTATAGGAGAAGCGAATTTTTTTAACGATTTGGTGGAAATTTTTGGTGAAACTTAATTAGTCGTTATTTGGCCTTTAGTTTGTGATTGGCAGGCCTTAATTGTGTAGACATAATTTTGCCATGAAGTGGAGCTCTTCAAAATATTTGATTAAAGATACATTTCTACCACGTTTTTTTTAGTATAATCTATCTTTCAATACAGTTCACCATTTTATTTTTGCTGTTCAGTATTATTCTCTGCTCGTATGTGTACCACTCATGACGTCCACAAAAACATCAGTGTAAATTTACAAGTTTTCTTCCGGTAGTTATGGTGTGCCCCGTCCAGTTGGAGCTTCAAACGAAAGGCTGTAAATTCTCTTTGTATTGCCTGAAGTTAAAGTCGATACTTCACCAAACTAGACAAGTTTGGAGTGATTTCTGAACATTCGGTTTTGGCTTTTTCACGTTGATTTGTGTCAAGTCAGTGTGACTCGGAACAGTTTACGCGATCTAAAATAATGTGTGGTTGTAAATGAGCAAAAATGTGTAAAGAACTGTATTTTAAAGTATCTTTTTGCTGTAGTTCTTGTATTAACCCATTAGAGCTGGAATTAATTTCACTCGAAATTTATATCATTTGTTGTGTAAATTAGGTTGAAGAAACATCAGAGAACGGTAATAAAGCTTTATTTTCCTTCAAAGAAACATTTATATAGTGAAATAAACAAAATATGTGTTGCATGTATGCAACGCTAGGCGCTGGGACATGGATTATTATTGCGTTGTATATATGCAACGTTAGGTTATAATGGGTTAATTTTAGTTTTCAGTTTATTGTTTTTAAAAGTATGACAGTTCTTTATTTAAAAGAATGACAATGGAAATGGCTCACATAATCGTGTGAAAGATAATTACAAATGGTTTATCATAGTTCATATGTGAAATTTATTTTTAAATAGCTGAAATATGCAAATCGTGTCTTTTCTTTAATGGCGTTTGAGCAGATTTGCTCAAGCGACAAATCTATGCAAATCGTCTTTTAGTCGTGTAGTACAGGAAATATGTAAATCGTGTCTTTTCTTAGACGTGTTTCCTGTACTACACGACTGTAAACTCCCTTTCGAACTTGGGATCTTGGAGTTCAATCCGTAGACACACCCTGCTCGTGTATCACTAACACTTTGAAATGTTTCTCTAACATACACATTCTCCGGTTGGAAATATTTGGAGTACAAGTGGAAAAGTGTCTGCGTTTTAGCTTTTCGTGAATAACTTTTTTTGGTACAGTAAACGCTTGTTTAAAGTATGCTGAAGTAAAATTTCATCATCAAGGTAAATAAGATTCTTATTTAGCATCACAATATTCTTATTTATTGGTTTATACATTTTCAATTTAATTTGTGGAATATATGATCAAGTTTACTTGTATTTTCTTTGAAGCTAACCTTTCTTGAAAGTTTAAGCGTGTATGCGCCAAGTATTTCGGACCAACTTCAAAACTGATATTCAACAAATATTTCCGACAGTAGGGAGTATTTAACAACGCTTTTGACTGTTTGGACGTGTAGTTCCAGCACTAAGCTTGTATTCGTCCGTGTATGTTGTATTTATCCGCGAATATCAATTTCTACCTTGCTCCGGGAAAATTTATAAGGATCTGGGTGTCATTTATATTTAAATTTCTTTCATTTGTGTACAAATTTAATAAACAACTTTACTTATGCGGTGTGACAATTACGTTGAACATAGGATACGAAGAGATGAACAAAAATGAAAAATCACAGTAAATATATATCTATGGAAATTTCATATTCGTGTTTTAATTCATAGATGTTCAATTTATAGAACATATTCTTGTTTCAGGGATAATCAGTTTACCATAAATTTCGTGTCAAGAGCACTTTTCATAGTTAATTGTGACAGCAGATAAAATTGGCTTTAGAACAGATTTTAGATGTAAATAATAGTCCTTAATTGTAATCATATAATAATTGGTTTGGGAAAGGTTAGCTGTAGTTCTAAAAAGGGATGTCAAAACAAATTACATTGCACTTCCAGTTATACTACGTCACCTACAAATAAATTAAACTTAAGTGGTTTCTCTGCCCGCCCATTGTCGGGGCCTAAGCCTCACAAGTCCCCTAATAAATTTCTGGTTTGTCCCGTGGCTATATTTCGTTAGAAGTTTTGTGTCTCGTTTCTCTGGCTCTTATTTCTTACGCAGCGTTCTGTGAAGTCCTCGAGCGCTTCTGAAGCAGCAGCACGAACTGTGATCTGTGTTATTATGTCGGGATGTCATTTTGTGCAGTGGTCTCACATGGATAATTTATCGTATTTTATCTTTTGTCTGTATCTATCTTTCTGTAAATGCGCGTGACAGAAATGCCTGTGCGTGAGTGAAATGCGTGTTCATGACTGAATTGACTTGCGTGGTTAAGGTGTACGTGCACGACTGATGGATTTACTTTAGACGTAATGGGCCAAACGGCCCGTTCATATTGCCATATTCTATTCTATTCTTTTTGGGCTGACTGGTCTACAACGAATTCAGTTTGAAACTATGTTAGACTTTGGTTTCCTTTTCCTTTCTTCCAATTGTATTGGAGTCCTGATTCAATTCTATTCCTTTCTTCTCGTCACTTCATTCCTCGTATTCATGCTTGCTTTTCTCCTGGCTGGGCCAACTGAGTTCTATGTATTATTTTTACAAAAGTGGCACCACTTGAATTGAGTTACTGCTGTGTTTCAGTAAGACCATCTCCACAACGAAACGGAAATTGTGGCTCTTATGGAATGTGATGTTAATATTAGTAGTCATACTACTACTACTACTACTGCTGTGAATTGTAATATTGTGGTGCTACTTACTGAAAATACAAATTTTCAAGTTATAGATCATATATTTCGTGCGGTTCTACAACATTTAATGTAGAGAGGGTCGATCTTTTCTTATTGACGATACATCTTTATATCAGTCTTGAGAGATCATCATATTCAATTGTAACTCTATGTAGCTGTTCTTATCTTCCTTATAAATTATTTCTCATATAAATCGTATATAGATTCTGATTCATATTAGGATCCGCGCATGAGTCCCATCTCGGCTGAATGTTCTCCCTGACACTTTTGCGACGCAAAGTTTTTTGTCATTTTCACTCCTAGTTTCATGATTCTTAGCCTTAATGTATTTAGTACAGAATTATGTGAGGCAAGTCTTCCCATTACTTTGATAACTAAAATATTTTTGGAGGAGACCAAATTTCATAAGGTCGTGGAAGTTTAAGAAGGGGAAGAAAGCAAAAAGTTATCGCGGTTTTGTGAAATTCCTCGAAGCTAGCGACCAATTTTTCGAGGACGGGGAGCAAACAAATGATTGAGTGATGTCTTCGATGCTAAAAGAAACTCTCCTCTGCCTTATCGACCTATGCTCTAAGCGTCATAGCGAAAATATTTTACCACTTTCTATGATGACACAGATACATCGAGAAAATTTTCGTGTACTATGTGTACGTTCTCAAATGTGACTATTTCATTTGAAAATACATTTTTTGTAGTGAAAATTATACTAATACGTATTAATTAAAATTCGTTGTACCCGTACAAATTATAACTTTGTGCGCGGTTAGTTAAACAATTTTTTGAATGTACAATATTTTTTCATATGGTTTCATTTTGAACTCCATCTAGGACTTATCATTAAGACAAAGTGATTGGAATTATTTTACCGATGTCTTCATTATCTCTGAAGATCCATCAGTGGAATGCTAGGGTTGAGGCTTAACGTATGTTGGGAGACTTTGCCCTCTTTTGGGGATATGTGAATTCTTAGCTTCACTGGAGGAGACATGCTGATAATGCGTGTCCTCATTAGGATATGTTGTGAAAGAAGCGCTCCTCAGAGATGAACTTAGCTACCTACCTCAGAATCAGCAACACTTGTTGCAGGAGGCTGTCGTGAGCCTAGTTTTACTGTAAAGCTTGATCTTTTCTCTCCTTTTTCTTCTCTGATAGCCCGAAACCGATCTCTTGCACGAGTATCTTCGTTTCTAACCTTTCTGCGTGTTGTGTCTCTTCGAAAAGCTTCGTTTTTTGCATATATTGTGGGCTGTGCTTATCGAAAAAAAGAATTTTTACATTTTTATACTAAAATTTATTCTTTTCCAAGTTTTATTGCAATGATGAAATTTTTCAAGCAAAGACTGTAGATATTAAACCTTCAATATAATACAATAATGGTAAGGTAATAATGAGGGAGGTTTATTTTTTTCAAATAAATGACTCACGGTTAAATTTTTCTCATTGTCTTCATTTTCCCATCACAAGGTAAAGTGCTTTCCGTATACGTTTCCGTATTCCCAGACTTAATCTTAGGACCTCTCGTAAGATTCAACTTCATGTTTTCCTACAGAGTAATTGATGTTATGACCTGGATGCGGCTCAAAGTTTTAAGCTCTTACTATGTTTCTGGAGGGAGCTTAACTCCATGATCAAGTTGGCTCGGTCTCAGTGGAACGGGCTGTGTCCAACATTTGGAAATGGTCTCGTATTAAAACTTACCGCTTAACGAGAGCCAGGAGAGACATGGACTTCTGAGGGTCCCTCGTTTACTGTAGCTGCCTAGTATTTTAGTGTTATTGCTCTTTGTAACTTGTGTTATGCTGTTAGGTTTGAGCAAAATTTCATTTTAATATTTTTAAATTTTATGTTTTTTCAAATATATGTATACTGCACGACTCCTTTCGCCTGAAGTATCAGTGTTGACCGTAATGGAAAGGTTTAGCGAGTTCTGCATGAAAATTGCCGTAATTTTACGGAAATGAGGGTTAAAGCTTGAACATAACTGTGACGTATCCTGTGTTACGTAAATGATAAATCCCGTCGGTATTTATGAAGGCTGTTTTTCACCTTCGCTGGACTATAAAAAGCTGCAAATTTACCTAACATGATAACTTTATTACCAAAAATATTGCAGGATCTTGCTTATTTTTCATGGAATCGCCAAAATGGATTTTGTCCAATTACCCGAGGTACAGGCAATTGAACATGGCCGCTGCTATCGATGCTCCCTCCAAATGAGAGTTACGAAGTGGAATCAGTTTTCTGCAAGCAGAAGAACGTAGTGCTGCTGAAATCCATCGCAGAACGAGCAAAGTGTACGGTGACAACTTGGAGTGAGGGTAATGTACTGGAAATGTATAAAAATTTAAAGCAGGGCGAACCGACGTCCATATTGTTCAGGGATATCGGCTCGCCCTTCTTTAAATTTTCTACATCATTCCCGCACACTACCGTCTATCACAAAGTCGTCACCGTACGCTTTGCTCATTCTGCGATGGATTTTAGCAGCACTGTATTCTTCTGCTTGCAGAAAACGGATTACATTTTGAAATTCACATTTGCCGGAAGTGCCAGTCAGCTTAATCGAAGCAGACATGGACGCTACACGCCGTTTTACATATCAAAAACAGTCCTCACTCGCGCTTCTGCCTCGAGTTCAGTGTGCCGTGCAGTGCTGCCATCTTTATCTTGCATTCACGAGTGCATGCGTATTTTACAACAAACTGCGTGTTTCTATCTGTTTCCAGACCTGAGAAATAAACATCAGAGGTGTTATAATTTGAATACACATCGTATATTTTTGTTTCATACATTTAGTTTGGTTCGTTGTAATCACGCTTTTTTCTAAGGTAGCTGTCGGTGTGTTTTGAATTGAGCGTGCATTGTTCAAATTTCTCGCGCGTACAATACTGTAGACTTCCACTACATGTGGAATAACATCGATGACAAAGTATAAGGCGACTTTCTTTTCAACACTGGTTTGTTCGTCTTCAGAGAAAACATTTCTGCGTCCCAGTTTATCGTTGTCATTTTTAAAAGTACTGGAATTACAATTCGACACCACAGAGCCTATTGGTCTGAAGGAGTCATTGCAGCAAATAATCGTATGATGTCTCAATGGTGCGTCGTTTCGTATATGTATAGAGGCATTACATCTTATCGCTTGGCCGCTTCTCAATTCATCTCGAGAGTTTCAGTTACCCTGATGGAACTGGTGTTGATCCGACGGAGAGCTTTTTCTTCGAACATAAGAGGATTTTGCAGAGCTGGAGATGTGAACTGACAGATTCATAGTTCGATGGAATAACCAAAGTCATTGAAAATCAATAATTTGTTAACGAACCGTTAAGATCCTGATGTACGTTACTGCCTCTTCCATCTACTTATATAATCGACCATGTATCTCCATCTCTTTGAATCTGTGTGTGTCCGTCCCATTACTTCCTCTCTATTACTGATGAAATATTATTGAACTGAAATCAGAACGGGTATGCATGTATTACAAGCATTGTGTTTTGGATACCAAAGGCACGGGATCACTACAAAACACGCCATTTGTTCCGTTATTAACTTTCTTCTCTTACACGGCTATATTATTGTTAGGTAAGATACAAAATGAAAGTTCTGTATGTATTCAAGAAAAATATTATGATGGTACCACGGGTAAAACTGAAAAATGTATTTATTTCATACATCTTTAATTTTCTTACTTTTGAATCAAGGAATTTTAACGGGTACTATCTGGGCCACGTTATCGTTAGATAAGATGCACAATGGAAGTCCTGTATATATTAATGAAAAGTATTTATTTAAAACAATAATTCGTTGTAAATTTTCAATCCATTTATCTTTATAATAATTTCAAATTAGTCAAACCAAAATCGTGGAATTTCCACGGGAACTGGCTAGTATTGCAATAATATTGAAGTTATAGTTTGAAGTCTTCTGTGACTTCTATGGCTTTCAGTCTCGCTCACTCATCTCTGGAAACCTTATATGTAGATGTTCATACTGTTATGTATGAAAGAATGCTGCTGCAATTGTGTAGAAACTAGTGAACGAACTGTCGAATTTTCGAATATTCTGTGAATGCGCACAATTGTAAATCTCGTAACAATAACCAACATCGGTGTGCCACGACGACGCCGTGTAGCAACGTGCTCGTGCATAGCGTTACAGTTCTGTCTACCATCCTACTTGTTGAATAATGCTGTCCATCCTGGGCGGAAAACACCTCATGTTAGGTCGTATAATTGTGTCGCATTTGTTAGAATTTTTTTACTTGAATCAACTCAGGCTTCATTTTCTTTCGGGCAAATTCCGAGTGAACGTTTATGAAAAAATACATTAATAGTCATTGAAGTTTTTACGTGCAAATTTAGAGAAATTTAATGGCTATCCTAAACTATTGAGGTACATAAATAATTATTTGTGTACTTCAATGGTTTGTGACTTGCATTTCTGTATCTCAGAATCAAGTTGAGTACTGATAAAAACCTAACATCATATTTTATCTAAATCTGATAATGTTGATATTTTATTAGAATGAATTACTGCTTCTTTTGTCTAACTAGAACTTTTTGTCTAGTCATTGATTATAATCAATGACTAGATATTTCCTTTAATTTTAAGGTTGTGGCTTGAGTACTCCTTTGAAAGGAGTGCGTCCCAACCCAATCGTTTAGCATACGAATTTAGGAACATAAAATTTTGTGCTAACTCATGACATGCATTTGTTATTTTATTTATAAATAGAGTGAATTTACTAGTGTGAAGTATTGTGGGTAAGTCAGTGAATATATGACAGATTTATGGAATGAAATTACGTGTTGCTTAACGAGCTTCGTCTTGTAACAGGAGTGGCGGATGGTGTTGGCGGTTGGAGAGCATGGGGCATTGATCCCGGTGAGTTTAGCCACACGCTCATGCAGAGCTGCGAACGACTGGTTACGACAGGGGCGTACTGCCCCACTGCTCCTGCAAGCCTCCTAGCCAAGGCCTACAGCGAGCTCGAGCTCAGCAAGAAACACATCTTAGGTAAGTCTTCCTGCACGTTATTTGGGTCAGAATCCCTCATCGGGTGCGAGGAAGTGGATATACTTGCAGTGTACCTTGGGTGATTCGCGCTTCATGGGAAAATTTAAATTTAGCTCCATTCGAAGTGCTTGTAGTGTCTGTCCTCGTAAAAAAGCCTTGAAAAATAATGCTCATTAGTGCTATTTATAACTACTTAAAGCAAAATCTAAACGCTAGATGCAAGAGCCTCGTTATGGGTTTAGCTGTTTGGTCTTACATGCCGTGTTTCTCCTTTTCTCCTGTGGAACAGATCAACGTACCGGGTAACCGATTTCTTGCAAGAGTGTCTCCTTTTCTATTTCTTTTTATGGAAAAGCATGAAAAGCTCAGAATTTTCTATGCCGCAGTGGCTCGCTTTCCTGCTGTCGTTTGCCTCTAACCCGAGTAGAATTTTATTCAAAACTAATTTTCAGCGGCACAAGGGAAATTGGCTCTATCCTTCCTATTGGTGGAGTGGCCAAAGGTGACTTAGCGAGTCATTTACACACGCTAAGTTTTTTCTTACAGTTGAGCAATTTTGTCTGTATCAACATCCTTTATTCTAATTCCTGTTCGCATTTGTATTTTTTGTTATTTACTCGAACGTTTCCGTAGAATTATCTGCACCCTCAAAGCTGCTAATATTATTTTGATGCTTCAACCACACTCAGGCAGCAGCACAGCCTGTCTGGTAATGGTGCGAGGTCACCTCACGACTACAAGCAACAGCACCAGTGGTGGCGACTGTCATTCAGACCAACATGTGAGCGGCAGGGACGGGTCTGACGCTTGTGAAGCACACAACGACGAGGGAGCATCGGGAGTCCTCAGTTCAGCCAATATCGGCGACTCAGGGTACGTTGTGATCTTCAGCTCCGCCAATATCGGCCACTCACGGTACGTTGTGATCTTCAGCTCCGCCAATATCGGCCACTCAGGGTACGTTGTGATCTTCAGCTCCGCCAATATCGGCCACTCAGGGTACGTTGTGATCTTCAGCTCCGCCAATATCGGCCACTCAGGGTACGTTGTGATCTTCCGCTCCGCCAATATCGACGACTCGGGGAACGTTGTACCCGCATTCCTGGTTTGCTGCGAGTAAGGAATTCTAACTATGAGGTACACCACTTGTTCTAAAAGTATCAGGTTGGAAAGAAAGTAATGTCGTTTTTTTATTTGATTACTTTGCCGCCTCTTAAGAGTTATACAATTAATTATTTCCAACTAAATTGGTGTTCTAATGTCTAAATAAGTCTATCATGAACAATAATTAGTAATATTGAATCAATTTTGACTGGCTTAACCCTCAGGAAATTGATATTATTGAGGACCATCTGGGACATCGTATACTCTATGAATCCAAAAAGACGCGTCATCTGTACAAGCGGCAAAAAACATTCGAACTGTTTATGGGAGGAACGTGTTGAATGATCGAAAATGCCAACGGTGGGTTGCAAAGTTTTCATCTGGAAATTCTAACCTCAATGATAGCCCACGTTCTGGAAGACCAAAATCAATTGATCAAGAAGCCATTAGAGATGGTGTTGAAGTCAATCCAAAGTTAATTCGATACAACTCATACCACCATAATTTTATGCTTTCATGCACTAGGGAAGATTTTAAAACTTAGACAATGGGTTCCTCACGATTTGAATTATGCTCAACGAAACCAATGATTAACTGTCTGTTCATCTTTGCTCTCATCTCTACCTCACCCGCCTTATTTACCTGATATTACTCTTTTTGATTACCATCTTTTCAGGTCTTTGCAGCATCACTTAGGCAATGAAATTTATGAAAATGGTGAATGACTAAAAAATGACATCGATTTGTTTATCTCATCGAAATCCATGAACTTTTTTGAAGAAGGCTTCAAAAAGCTAGTTGATCGTTGGTGAGAAGTCATAGAAAATGAAGGACAGTATTGTAAAGACTAGAAATAGCGTCTTGAAATTTTTTGAAATAAAATAAATGTCGAGAAAAACGACATTAATTTTTTTCCAACCTGATATTTACGATTTACTTGAAAAATATTTACGTATATCTATAGCTTCAATTGAATCCTTTTAAAACATTGCTTAGAAGCAAAGATGTTTTACGCGTTTCAATGAATCACTCGATGTTGCAAGAGTGTAATGACTGCGTTCAGTTCAAAACCAAAATTTCTTTCATTTAACGTGTGTAGTAGCTTCGAGTTTGGAATACATTCGGCAAATTCAGTATAAATATTAATTGCGTCATGAATAATAAGTAGTAGAATATTGACGAGAAGTTATGTTGCAGATACTTGGTGGTGCGTGGCGGCCACGTAGTTCACAGAAGCCAAGAGCAGCAGCATTACTTCAATACTCCCTTCCAGTTGTCTATGCCTCCTCCTGGCACCTCTGGGCACGTCCTCAGCGACAGGTATGGGCATAATGTCTTGAATACAAAATTTCAGCCCTACTGAGATTTGTATTTTCACTCTCCGCTGGACGTGTATTAGTCAACTAATCAACTTCATTTCAACTTTCTTACTTGATATTTTTATTTCAACTCGTGTTGTTACCTGTAACCTTGAACGTGTTTCACTGCAGTACATGTTTGTATGTTGTATTGTTAGAACCATTCTTAACTGACGGTTTATAAATGTTGGTTGTTTTGTACATTCAAAACGAACATCTAGCTATGCCGTTGTAATCTACATATCCCACTATCCCGGGTGCGCCACAATAAAGTTTCCTCTTTTTAAATACTTATAACTTTGTAACTAATACTCATAGAAACTTCAGCGTGATCTCATTTTTACTGTCATTGATTGTACTTTTATCAGGTAGAATCATTTTATAGTCATAGACATAGTTTACGAACAGGTTATCGAAAAATGACGATTTTTTCGCGGTTGCGCGAGGGTAATTCTAGAAGTGCTAAAAAGAACGATTTACTATTTTTTCAGCACCACGGTTAAAATGTATCATTGATACGTCATTCCTATTAATGAGACCGTTCATAATTCAATTCCACTTTACGAATGCAGAAATTAAATTATTTACTGTCGACCCTAAACCATGCAATTGATAAAAGAAGAGCGAATATTCTTGGTCATAACCTTTCAATGACATCAAGAAATCACAGAAGTCGTTCAACTATTTCAAAATCATTTCCAAGGAAGAAGTGTAAGCTAATGTACTGTGAGGAAAACTGTTGCAAAATTTCCTACACATGGAGCACTACTCAATAGAAACGAGGGGAATTCCGGAAGACGTTTCCCAAGAGGAATACTAGAAAAGATTGGAATGAAGCGCAGTCAAATTGAAGAGAATGAAAACTTTTATAGTCGACAACACAGAACAAATTTATCTCGGTCAACGGTTCGCAGAATTATTAAGAGATTTAGTTTATTTTCCTTACAATTAAAAGATTCGCTAGAAAATGTTTATAATTGTTGAAAATGATGATATCTTGGTGATGATGAGCGGGTGAAAATTGGAAGACCTTTACATAAATTCCTAAAACAAATTAACTTCCATAACTGAATCTAATGACAGAGTTCCTGAACTATTACTAACATTGAGTAAACCTGGTTGTGACTTTGAATATTCTACTTCCTATAATGTTTACTTTTGAGATATTTAAGACGTTTCATTTGGCTACCAGTCATGACACCATCCTGACAACTTTGGTGTTTATTCGCATTTCCTATAAGACTCGTAACTCAAAAACAAATGACTATCCCCTGACACTAGGTGTCACTGCTGAGATCGCTTTTGTTGTGGCTGCATTGGTTAAACTAGGAATATAATAATAATAGAAAATGATCTTGAAAGAAGAAAACGCTTTGAGAATGGTTTATGGAGAGGCACGAGAAATTTGTTACGACCTTCGTTGTATCAAACATTGGCTTTCCATATAAATGGTGTTATTAATCGTCAAAATAATAGATCATATTCGCTTTACAAAGTCACCAAGGAATTTTTTCGAAAAAACAATCTCTCGAGTAAAAGTTATGTTTGGATTTGGTTCTCTGGGTCTGGCTTCGTTTTAGGGCCAATTTTCTGTGAAGGGAATTTGAATGGCGATGAATAAATACCTAGATATACTGAATGAAGAAATTATTTTACAGCTGCATGCTGGTTACGGGCAGAGATTCGTCAAAGTGTGGTGGATGCAAGACAGAGCCCCAAGCCACAGAAATATTCGCGTAAAGAACACTTTAACAGAAGTTTTTGGAGATCATGTCATTGGAGTTGGACATGCGGTAGAATGGCCACCGCCCAGTTTCGATCTGACGTTGTGCGATTTTTTTCTTTGGGGTCATCTCAAAGATGAAGTTGATAAAACACCTCTAACAGACTTGGAAGATTTACGTGTTCGTATCATTCACAATGTCAATCAACTTGAAAACAATCTAGGAATTATTAAAATTATCAATGCCAGAAATGAGGGTCTGATGTCAAAAGTGCTTCGGAAACAACGGTAACAATATTTTGCTTTAAAAAGTTTTAGTTATTTTTTTCCTTTTTTATATTCATTATTTTCTATGTGGAGGAAATTATAGATTGTGTTTTTAGAATTGCCGTCGCGCAATGGCGAAAAAAATCATTCTCAGTTTTCGATTACCTGTTCATAAACTATGTCTATGAATACAAAATGGTTTTACCTGATAAAAATATAATAAATAGCAGTGAAAATGCGATCACGCTGACGTTTTTACGACCGTTAGTTACGCAGTTATAAGTATTTGAAAAAAGGAAACTATTTTGTGGCCCACCCTATATAGTGGGACTCCTAAAAAAATATTCAAGTTCTGATAGTACCACGAGTAAAATTGAAAATATTTTATTTCACAGATCCGTAATCGTATCACTTTTAAACCGTGGATTTCCATGGGTACTATCTGGACTATGTTACTATCTGGACTATGTTATGGGTAGATACGATACATAATGGAAGTTCTGTGAATATTCATGAAAATAGTCAATTAAAACCAAATAATTCGTCGTGAATTTTTAATACATTCGCCTGTAGGTTAATTTCAAATTTGTCAAATCTAAACCTTTGAATTTCCACACAAACTATCTACTTTACTACATATCTACATACATAATCGACTATGTATCTACGTCTCTCTCTCTGTCTCTCTTTGTGTCTGTGTGTGTGTCCGTCCCATTACTTCCTATATATTACTGAAGAAAAATTATTTAATTGGAATCAGAACGGGTATGCATGTATTACAAGCATTGTGTTGTGGATACCAAGAGCGCTGGATCACTATAAAACACGCCATTTTTTCCGTTATTAGCTTTCTTCTCTTACACGGCCATGTTTTCGATAGATAAAATAGAAAATGGAAGTTCTGTGTACATTCATAAAAGATATTCAGATTCTGATAATTCCACGGGTAAAACTGAAAAATATATTTTATTTTGTAGATCTTGAATTTTATCGCTTTTAAATCAAGGAATTTCAACGGGTACTATCTGGGCCATGTTATCGGTGAATAAGATACACAATGGAAGTTCTGTATATATTAATGAAAAAATCATTTGAAGCACAATAATTCGTTGCAAATCTTTAATGCATTTATCTTTATAATAATTTTAAATCAGTAAAATCTAAACTGTAGAACTTCCACGGAAACTGTCTAGTATAATAGTGTATGTCCATCTCTCTCTATTTCTCTGTGTTCGTACCATTACTTCCTATTTATTATTGAAGAAAAATTATTGAACTGAAATCATAACGGATATACATATAAGCATTGTATTGTGGATGCCAAAGGTGCCGGATTACTATAGAACTCAAGTTTCCAGTTATTTTCATTTTTATCTTACACGGCCATGTTATCGATAGATAAGATACAGAAAGGTAGTTCTGTATATATTCATGAAAAATATTCAGATTCTGATAGTACCACAGATAAAACTGTTTTATTTCGTAGATCTTTAAATTAGTCCCTTTTAAACCTTGGAATATGTACGTGTACTATCTGTGCCATGTTATCGGTAGATAAAATACAGAATGGAACTTCTGTATGTGTTCCTGAAAATTATTCATTTATATAACGCAAAAATTCGTCACAAATCTTTAATAAATTTATCCTTATAATAATTTCAAATTAGTCGAATCTAAACCGTAAAATCATTATAATTCTTTTGAAAAATTTCCAAACTTTTCTCGAGTTATTTTTATTTCCTTATGTCTCCTATAACTCATAACATCGTTTAAGCACATGTTAAAAATGCGTGACCAGCTTTTCTGTTGTGCCTTAAATTCGGAGCCTTTTAGTTCTACTAGTCAAATTATAAACAGATTTTCTAATTGTTGATTTGGTAATTTGGCTGAGCTTCATTGTATTCAAGTGTTTTTGTGGTGGCCTGGCCTGGATGCCTGATTCGTTGCGACAGACTTAGGCAGACTGCCAACCCGTGGTCACATGAGACTGCACGGTGCCCTGCGACACATCGTGTCGGGCGACTGACTGCTAACTTACTCTCATGAGCGGTCATCTCTCGCATTAGTTGTATGTGACTCCACAAATTGAACTTGGGAGGTGAAAAGAATCACCATCTTAAAGGGAATACCGTCAATACCTTTCTGAATGCAAAGATCCAATTTTCAGTCCTGAAAGAATTTAAAGCCCCTATTTTTTTGTAATACTGACAATGTTTTATTGGTAAAATAGATTGTAAATAAAAATTTTCTGAAGAAGTTTAAAACGATTGCTATGGTGTATATTGTGCAGCATTTTCGTAGATTCATTGCTCAAAATCCTTTCGTTTTCTCGACACACATACGGCTGAGAAGACAATATCTATGCCTTCACCGGTGAATGATAACGCGTATGCAGGCGCAGGCTTGTGTTTCAAAGTGTGCGACGACTAAATAAAAAATTGCCTCCATTGGAAAACAAGTGCAAGTTTTGGTCGCACTTGATAACTTTTCATTATTCAGCAAACGGTGGCAAATAAGTTAGTCGTATCGTGAGCCATATGAACGAGTGTCTCATAGATCTTCATGTCTATACAATGGTAATAATTGTTTTGGCCTTTTTTATGGATACTGTTCTTGATGTCACCTACGTAAATATATGCGGGAAATAATAACTGACGAATTACTCGTGGAGCTAGAAATTGGTATTATGTGACTTCACCGCGCAGATAGGCTGCTAGCTAAAATTGGATCGACCAGGTTTTTGGCTTATCCCTAAGTTATTGCTGTTGTTTCCCGAAACCTGGCAAACAAGAAAGCCTGCACTCCAATACAAGCAATTTTTCTTTAATTCAATCTAAATTAACATGTACTGATGAGGAAAGCAAAGGGGAAATAAATGTAATGGTGAGGTAACGCTTCCTAGTACACAACACCGTTTATTAAACAAACGGAAGAGATAGTGAGCTGGTCTTGGTCGAAATGATGCCCTACTAGGGTTGAGGTGGCGGCATTTGGCTCCAATAATTTTGTTGCAATCGTACAGAACTTGGAGGAAGGGTGCTGCTGAGCAAAGCCGGGACATTAGTTGTAGAACTGCACCTAGCCTACGTTGATCATACTTATTGGATGTTTCTAAGGTCTTTGGTAGTTCATCATTGTAAGAACTTTAATTATTGAGGAACGAAACATTTAAATGATAAATGTCTGTTTCAAGATTTGAATTTTTTTTAACTCTACATCATGACGACTATTTCTGTATATGTATGTATACACAACAGCGTTTTCATTGTAAAAAAAATTCACCTATACTTTTCTGAATTTTTGTTCAAACTACTCGTGTGGAAGGTAAGATACTGCCGCATGAATCCCATATTCTTGTTCATACCTGAAAATGATCTTCCCAGCCCTGCTAGCGCTGACAGTCGGGAGTTCGAGGTAGAAGCAGGAGACCTGTTACTGGTGGCTACTGATGGCGTATTCGACAACCTGCCGGTGCCGTGCATCCTGCAGCTGCTGCAGCCCGTAGAGGGCACCAGTGAATTGTCCGAGCTACAGTCGGCTGCGAACCGCATCGCTCAGCAGGCTAGACTTCATGCCTTCGATGAAGACTACATGTCTCCTTTCGCTCTCAGCGCCAGACAAAACGGCATCAACACAAAAGGTAAATTCATACTTTATTGATCTTTGCAGTTTTTAAACTTTTAAGGATACACGAAATTGTCATCTATTCTCGTACGTTGTCAATTTTAGTCTCTGCCAATTCTAATCCGGATCGCTGGACAAATTATGGAGTACAAAAAGCATGTTTCAATACAAAGCTGTATATCGAGAAATCCTGACGCCTAGTAAACCATTTCACTTGGTCGGAATTGGTATGTACAACTTATGATGTTGGCCGTAAAAAGGTAGTGCCGAGGGGAAAAGCCTTCAAATTAACTCGTTCACTTTCAGCATTATGCTTACAAAAAAAGAATTACAAGGAATGAATATAGTAGATTTAATGTCAAAAAATCAGTTTTATTTAAATTTACTCAATCTCTGATGACGACCTTCAGATCTTTGGAACAAAGCTTGCAAGACCACTGTGCATTGTTTGTTAGTTCGTGTTTATTTGCGCCTTTGATTACCTTCTACGGTGATTTCAGCTTCGTTTTTCATTTCCCTGTCACAGCGGAGGAAGGGGCGGTGTCTGAGAAAATCCTTTACTGTCTTTTGGTAAAAAAAATCGTATTTTTTTTAAATCAGGATCTGACTGGAAGCAATGCTTGCACTAGTTTTAGCACACTCATGAGGCTAATTTTTATCACGCATACAAAATCAATTGTAAAAACGCTAAAAGCTGGAATGTTAACCCGACTGTGCACAAACTGTTTCCGACCAGAGAGAGCAACTAATTTCTTTTTCGTGAGATCAGCCATGGCGGTGCGAGATTAGAATTGATATTTAACGCTCTACCAACTCGTGATGTCCTAGCTAGCCTATTAGACATAATTATTTTATTTAAATTACTCGGAGACGTCGAAAAGAAACTTGCGGATTTTATGCGCCTGGTAACCGGCGTGTGCAGTGTTTTATAAATATATTTAGTAATTATATTTCCGAAGTATTTCAAATTAATCTCCTGAAGTTAGTGTTTATAGTAATACAAGATTATTCTTTGTGGCTTGAGCTGCAAGTTTCATTGGGGAAAAGTTTGAAGGAAAGTAGGAGAGAATAGGTTACATTTTCATAACCGCCATAAGGTTGTCACTGTCGTCGAAGAGGCTTGTTTCTTAGTGTTTGGGTATACTGATGTCAGTTCTCAGTTGTGTCTTATGTGAAATC
Organism: Trinorchestia longiramus; assembly: GCA_006783055.1. NCBI lineage: Eukaryota > Metazoa > Arthropoda > Malacostraca > Amphipoda > Talitridae > Trinorchestia > Trinorchestia longiramus. Next base: position 25,620 of record VCRD01001197.1, on the reverse strand, counting down.
AGTCTTCCGCAGTGATGATCCTTGCCACTTTCAGCGGATACAGCATTTGCAGCATGGGTCTGTTGGTCTTTTTCCTCTTCTATCTTTCACTTACCCTTAGGTCCCGCGAATCGTACAACTGACCTCATACAAAAAATTTCTCATTTTGGTTTCTGTACTTGCGTTTCGCGTTTCGTTTTCTATATGTTCACGCTGTTAGGGCCAACGGCATGGGACTTGGGTAGCAACGCAAGAATAGGCCAAGCGGTTCGTTTCTATTGTCTTATTCTATTTTTTCTTTTTATGGGATATGCCAACAGCGATGCTGAAATCTTACAACCTTCTTGTGCCACTTGAAATTTGAGTTTTACCTTGAAGAGACAAATGCCATGAGCGTACAAAAGTGGTGGATTAACTCGCATAACCATAATGATATTGTTGCTATGACTGAAATGATTGAGAATGTTTTATTTGCATTTCAGGAGGTAAGCCGGACGATATCACCGTCGTGCTTGCGGCGGTGCTGGGCGCTGTTTAATGAAGGCTCAATTGTTCCGCTGTCGTTCGTTCGACGACCTTCCGTGTACATTCACCAGCTCATAAGTATTCAACGAAATCGTTCATTTATCCGTTCCTTCACGGCTTCTGTTGTTGGGCCTATAATGGAGCATATGTCACCGTGTGTAAAGCTGTAACCTGAATTGAATGTTTAAGGCAATTAAGCTCTTGGAAGCACGTGGTGCAATGTCATGCATTGTAAGAACTCGATTTAATTGATTTGCTTTGCTTCTAGCTCCAAGAGTCGTTCGTGGAACGTTATTTTATGCAGCCTATTTTCCAGCTTAAGCTAGGAATTGTTCTCTTCTAAAAGATTGCAATAGTAACTTAATACTAAAATTTTTATGAGTTTATTGAATATTGTTTAGACAGTTCTATTTATACATTGATGCCTTGTACATTAGATTGTTCAATCTGAAACAAAAAGGTTTATATTTTTTAAAATCATTCATTACTCGTTGGTCCCAACGTTATGCTCATTATTCAATATTTGCATATTTCTGAACTTCAGTTGCCTCTAGTAATACGTACGAACGTTCCTTTTCATATGAACCCTTCTCCCACCATCTCAAGTTCAGTGTGCTTCATGTATGCAGCCATCAAATGAAGTCATCGTGTGAGCTATTCCTTTATTAATCACGTCGGTGTTCTTACCAGTATTTCCTCGTCTGCTCCTACCGCTATATTTTCAATGTTGTATCTCCGAAAATGTCAGCTTCTAAATTCGCGGGTCTAGTCGATTGTGATGAAAATGTTACGACGTATCAAGTGCTGCTTGCCATGTTCTATAGAAAAACGAGTGGTGTACATAATATGAAGTTATTCTAAAGAAGATGGCTAGCATGACGTGTTCAATTGATGACTACCTAATGGAATCCTAGTACACTTAATGAATTTCTTGCAAGAAATGCAACGCAAAGCCTGAATTGAATATTTGCTAGTCTATAACGAAGACTTCAAAATTATTGTAATAGGTTACTTCATCAGTCTATAATATTAATGAATCTACTTCGTTAAGGAAAAAAGTTTGGACAAAACGCTAATAAAATTGCGAGTCCGGATGATTATTTAAGTATACTTGAAAACTTTTGTTATCTATGTGGGTCGCTTATAATCTCACCAACGTGAGTGAGAATTTGTTTAAGTTAATTTAGTTTACTCAATGTTGTGAAAATGGACGTTAAGCATAAAAATTGAAATAAATGAAAAAGATTGTAGATAAAGACGGTATATGATCATGGTTGTTACTTTGCTCTCTTAATGTATGATAGTGCAATGTTGTACAATAGAGAATGTACATAAAATTCTTTTTCCGTACACACTGGTACATATTCCTACCTTCAAGTATTTTCCGCTAGGGTAAAAGATAACATTTACAATTTTAAATTATCGAGACAATATTCATTTATTCATCAAAAATACATACTTTATACTAATAATAACACGATTGTTTGCAGAGATGAAGTGATATTTACAATGACATGCTTAATAATACACGAAGTATTCACCAATAGAGTGAAGTAAGGCTTCAGAGACGCGAACGGGCTTCGCCGTTTGCAGTCAACCAATTCATTACAGGCACTTGAATTGGACAACAGAATTGTACAAGTCTCAGTTTGGGCAGAATTTCTACTAGAACGCAAAAATTTCATGCCGAAGTTATTCAGATTACAAGACATTCCAAGATCTGCTTACTACCATGAAATGTACACACAAACTGGACTCCACATACTTATAACACATACTGCGAATTTATTTGCAGCGTCTTTACTTATTGGACGTGGTTCTGTCTTACAATTATATGTTGAAAAATATGAATTGATAAACATTCACGCAGAGCTATGAACGGACATGATAACTTACTTAGATAAACTTCAGACGAAAAATATTGTCTTGGTAAATCCTATGATACAAGTATCATTTAACAAATTTTAGTTTCTGTCGCAAATTGTAAACTATAAACTTCGACCACGCTAATTATGTCCACACCTATTTCATATTGGTAAAACCCTAGCCTAATTCTAAGTAATATAGTCCAATTACCTTCTGTTACCTTTGGATTATGCCAGCCCGCGTGCACAAACTACCTTTTCAAAATTTTACCCACTGAGAAACTAATCGCTTATCACTCCAAGTTCAAGCATTCAAACTAACTTTACTTCCTTTTTTTACCTTGCATGTAGTAAAATCTGTTCGACGAGTGGCCCTGAAGCAGATCACACAGGGTGTACATTAGTAGTAAAATAAAATCCACAGCTTAAGAAAAATAAGTACAGACGTACACAACAAGCAGACACGCATGGATTTATCTTCCAACTGTTACAGTAACAAAGTTATGGTGAATATGACTGAAATTCGTGAAACTTAGGTTGATCAGCCATATACAATTAGAATCACACAATAATAACAAGGAGAATAACCAACTGATAAAATTTACCAATGGGTTCCAATAATTGTCATAGTGTAGAAAATGCTGAGTCCATCGATAAGACAGTTACCACCGTGTGACATTGAATGGTGGACGTGAATGAACAGAAATAGCAAGTCGTGCATAACCATAGGAAAGATTTGTTCGACGCTAGAAAGGAAGAAACTTTGAATTTTAGTCTCTCGAACTGAGAAAAAGGTACGAGCCAGGATTTCCTCCGTTCACGGGTCAAAAAATAAGAAATCTGTCGTCAAGTATTCAATTTTTAGCATAGACAATTCTACAGAATTACTGTGCTTAACTTGCTTCAATGTTCTCGTTTCAGGGAAAATTCTCGTATTAAATTACCAGCGCACAATTTACTTGTTAAAAATCGAAATGGAATGATGAAGTCCCTCAAGAATATCGTTTCCGATTTCTTTTTAAGCATGGTATGAAGAATGAAGGAAATAACACGAACAACGATATTGAATAAAATGGCACCTTTGACTAAAAACAAGTCAATGAAATTAAAAATGAATTTAAATGATCGACAAAAAAATAGTCAGTGTGAGAGGCTCAATTATCCCAAGTAAGAATAGTTTCAATCTTTACGCCTTTCGTCTTAGGCAGTAAAAGAATTATTCTAAATAACAGTAAATTTAACAGGTAAACAACGAACGTTGAACGATCAACATCAGTACGAGACGATTGAGTATTCTAACCGCTAATATACAACAAATTCAGAAAATCATTATTGCCACTTCTTAACTAAATAATGACATCGAAGAGAATTTGATGAATGTCGACAGGGTATGATATTAATATAGTATCATGAACGTTGTTCCGAATGGTTACGATGAAAGAGGCTTGGAACATAGAAATCATTTGATCCTTGTGATACTCCAAACATGATATAGTAGTTTCTAATCAATTTTAATGTTGAACGTTACCACTTTACTAACCTTTTTGCACGAATACCATCAGATTTTTTCCACCCCAGAATAATGAACGAAAGAATTTTTTTCTATTATAATTAGGCCTTGAGCAGTACACCAGCCACTGGACTTTACAGACGAACACTCAGCTGCTCTGACAGTACAAAGCTTTGAGTGTTTTTAATTCTTCTATTAAAGCCTTATTCTGATTTTCTAAAACGGCTACGCGGTTTTCCAGGCATTTTATGTACTCTTTCTTCTTCGCTCGGCACTCCCGAGCCGCTTCTCTGTAACAGAAAATGTCAAAGTTATTTTTAAGTTAAAATTTTGAAAAATAAATCCGATTTAAATTTTTTCCCCGCATTTTAGGCTCAAAGGGTATACTGTTGAGAATTCACGTCTAGCCTAACAAACATAGTACTGCTAGGGGACATCTCGAGCTCTTCTCAGGCTATCATGCTAATAAGCCAACTTGTGTGCTTTCAAAGTCGAAAAATACATTCTCGCTAGTCACAAAATATCAAGTAAATCTGGTCCGGCGAGGATGTTGAAAAATAGTTTTAGAGAGGTAGACCTTGTTCTATCAATTCCTCCTCTAACGGGGGAAGACTGGTATGCAGATATGTACGAGAGTCTATTCACTTACTTCACCTGTTTTTGTTTTACCTCCATGTTTGTAATACAAATTGTATCATAGGCATGCTAAATTACCAATTCTCCTACACGCCCATGTTATCGGTAGATAAGATAGAGAATGGAAGTTCTGTAAATATTCATGAAAAATATCCCTTTAATACCAAATAATTCGTCGTGAATCTTTAATACATTCGTCTTCATAATAATTTCAAATTAAGACGAATTTAAACCGTAGAATTTCTACGGGAACTATCTAGTAATTAGTATCATTAACACTATTGAAAACATTCGCAGTTAGAAATTCAGAAATAACTGATGTGGTATTTTGTTCGGTATAAACTTTCATAATTTTACATGAACTGCACTAGTACTTACTTTATGCTGGCGACCTTTTCAGATGTTTTTCACATAATATCTCACATTGTGTTTGAAAAAACCTCTCCGTAAGTACCAATATCACATTGAATTTAAAAGACAAACTTAAATGTAAATATGTTTATAATAGAATTGTCTCAGTGTGGTGGCATCTGGACCTCGAAATGCGATCACATCTGCGGTTGCAAAGTGAACGTAAAAATTTACGAAAGAAAGAAATAAATAAAACGAAGATAATTGTACGGTAGCTGGACATAAAATACTTGAAGTTAAAACTATTATTGATATGCATTAGTTTGGAAAGGTTATAGCACAAGCAAACTGAAATCACTTTTCGACTACTGATTAGATAGGTTATAAATATTACATGCAAATAGTGTAAAAAATATTATACAAACATGTTTGTAAAATTAGTCTTAAATCTACCATAAAATATCCGGAATCGGAGTTCATGAGCAGATCATTAAACGAAAAGACAGACTATATAGATAAAATTTCAAGTGCACCAGTTTCTTTGCTTTCAGATTGTATTCAAATAACCGGTATTTTTCCGATTTGTAACTTTTCTATGAATAGGTTTGAGGTTATTTCGGCATACACATTTTACTAAAAGGATAAGTCGTCATGGTTTGAGGAAAAACCAAGAACTGGGAACCTATCCATATTTTATTTTGCTTTTAATGAAAGATCCTTTTCCACGTCGTTTTCGGCCTCCCTCTTACACTTTTATTTTAATTTTCTCATCACAAGTCTAACTTTGACCACTAAGTTTTGATCCCAACTCTTCTCTCTAATTTACTCTCAACCCTCTTCACGTCGTAATACTTCTAATTTTACTTATCTATGTTTTTCCTAATATCTATTTGCCTCGTATTTTAAAAGCTTCTTACGTATTTGTACGGCATTATTCAATAGACTAACCTATCTAGTTTCAATTTCCCAGGCATGGTGGGAGTTTACAAACGCAGTTGCACAAAAACTATGCACGTCCAAAAAAACACTTTAAATGCAATTACTCACTAGTTATTAGCATATCTAACTTTGCTAAAAAAAACTTACCTACACGTATACTCATTAATCCCTAAACACGATTGCCAGTTTCTTTTAAGTTCAAAGAGCCCTGATTCGCCCATTTCTCATCAGTTTAATACTCCCTCTGGTTGGAACAGTAAGCTCAAAAAGAAAAGAAAAATTTGACTCTTACATTCGACGCTTAACGTTATACATCATACATCAAAAAATACAAGGAGAGAAGCAATTACCTTCAGTAAAAAAATGAATTTCGGTTAAATTTACTCAATCTTTGAAGATGATTTTTTGATCTTTCTAGCTAGGCTTGCAAGACGGTTGAGCGTTCTTTGTTAATTTGTGCTTTTTACGCCTTTGATTACCTTTTACGGTGTTTTCTGCTTCGTTTTTCAGTTTCCCGCAATTACATCAGTTCGTCAGAAAAATCCTTCACTATCCTTTGGTAAAAAGGATCGTGCTATTTGTTAACAGGATCTGACTGAACGCAGTGTAATCACTAGTTTTAGCACAATCTAAACTAATCTTCATCCCACACTGAAAAAGATACGTCTTGAAAACACTAAAAGCCGGAATGATTTCCCGAATGAGCATCAACTGTTTCCGACCAGATTAAGTATATCTTAACCCCAAAAATGCAATTGCTTACCTGTTTTTCATAAGTCTGACTTCCCGCTTTCGATTAGCTTCCTCTCCCAAGGAGTCTGTACCAAGGAGAGAGTTAGATGTGGTAGTGGGGGCGGCTGCAGTCGCCGTGAGCACCACTCCCCCTCCGTCGCTGAACTTCAAGCCGCTCAGTCCTCCGCTTCCAACTGTATACAGGGCTTATTTGAATTAATAGTCTAGCACACCCGTTGCCTTAATAATAGAACAGAAGTAATAGAGTACAACAAAATATGATCCACTTAGTTCATCAATACAGTGCGTTCGTATTTTCCTTCATATTAAGCCTAATCAAGCCTTCGTCCATTTCCTAGATTAACAAACAGCAAATTTTTATTCCCAGATTCTTAAATCATAAAAAATGACACTTTTACTAGAATATTCATAAAAACTGGAGCAATTTACGAAGGAAAATGCATCACACTGCACGCGTTAACCTGTTAGCGGACAGTTACGAGTAAGCCTGTCTTTGATCAGATCGACACAAGTGTCGCCACTAGCCGTTAACAGGTTAAATAAAATACGGGATTTCAAGGTTTTGGAAAGAAACGACTTTTTAACAGAGATGCGCACTGCCAAAACTAATCCACGACACGGCACCTGCAATGGCTACCCAAATAGGAAGAACAAACAGAGCACCGAAATTATACTGTAAAAATCCTTGAGTTACTGCAACGATAGTCCACTCACCAGGAACAATGAACTGAGCGTCGGAGCCGGGATTGTACTGCAAGATGGTGCCGGGAGATGACGCAGCGCTGCTCATGGCGAGCGTCTGCAGCGTGTCGGCCCCGCTGCTTGTTAACTGGAGACTCGTCGCTGGAATGACTGCACACCACATCATTTCTACAGTACAATTTTAAGAGAATATTCTGTGTTCCTCACAAATAAGAGGAAAAACGAACCTACTGAGGGCTACGATTAACGTAATCTACTCAAATTACTCTCCAGGTCTCCCGTCCAGGAATAATGTCATATGCCTGATATGCAGATTAGAACTGTACAATAACTGGTTGTAATTCGATGCAAAATGACTAGTACATGCTCAGTTCAAATCAAACAAGCTGTACTCAAACAATATGCTAATGGGCTAAATATGTATCTTAATGCTCTACATACAAACCGTCCAAAATTGAGGAACGAATAGTGAAACTTCTATATCTTCAAGAAAATGGGAATCCATTTTTTTTAACTTTGCACTCAGAGCAAATATGAAGTACTTTAATTATTTTTCAAATTTTTACATTTCCTAAATAATACTACCATAGTTCTTTACCATGTTATTACTTTATTAGTGTTCAAAAATAAGCATTTTTTAAAAAAATGTAATTAAAAATTTATAAATAACCGGTTTTCTCATAATAGCACAAAGACAACGAAGATATATCATCACTGCAACATTTGAAACCTTGCCAAAACGAATCAAAGATGACACAACTGTTAGAGCAGAAATTGTAAAACAAATAAATCGTTCCAAAAGTGTTGTGAGCCGAATACCGAGACTTTATTATGAAACTGGTAGGCTAAGTAATCAAAGAAACCGCATACACCAAAGAAATTAGAACTATACCGTTTTCTAACTCCGGGTAAAATTTCTAGTCAAATTTAAGGTGGTACAAATGTTTCACGACAAACTGTGTCTAGGAAATTGTATGAAATAGGCCTTTACACAAGATCACCTTGAAAAAGCCGTTGATAAGTGAAAAGAATCAGGCAGAACGATTTACATTTGCAAAGAAACGTGTCAGCTGCTCAGAGGACGATTGGAAAAAAATATTCGTTAGTGATGAATCTAGATCTGATGTATTTGGTAGCGATGGTAAACAGTTTCTACGAAGAAGAATTGGTGAAAGTTCGAAATCCCACTGTACAAAGAAATCAGTAAAGTTTGGTGAGGGACTGGTAGTGGTTGTTTTTCAGTATATCAGGCACCTCAGGTACATCACCTCTTGTGCGTTTTAACACTGAAGTTAATGCCGCTGTTTGAAAGAATGTGTTAGAACATTTTGCGAGTTTTGCAGAATTCAAGAACTGATGCTCGTGTCTTTATGCAGAATAATGCTCTCGGCCACAAGGCAAAGCTCATTATGAGCTATCGTAACACGTTGCCTCCGATTGCCTGGCCGGTGTAAATCTTCACTTTGTACATATTATTACTAGAAGGCACTGTAAAATTTACAGAACCTAACCTAAGTGGCCCACATACGTACCACTTCGGAGTCAACGTGTTAAGGATCAAGGAATAAAGGATGTAGACTGGCTATCTCAGAGTCCCGACATGAATCCAATAAAAAAACCTATGGAAAACTACGACAAAATGTTATGGTGAAAAATCCAATAACAGTTGATGATTTGTGACTAATATTACAGCATGAATGGGCCAAGATTACAGTTGCTCAATGTCAAAATTTGCTACCATCTTGCGTTCGTAAATGCACTGCAATGATTGAAAACTAGGATCGTAGTACTAAATATTAAAAACCTGTTTTGTACCATGTTTAGGTAACAACGTTTTTTGTTCCTTAATTTGGCACAATCAAAAAATAATAAAATGTTGAATCACCATGGTAGTATGATTTAGGCAACCTGAAAATTCAAAAAAAGAGTTCAAGTACTGTACGTCTACACGCAGTGAAAATTCCATAAAAATTAATGCAATTTTTTGAAGATTTAGAAGTTTCTATGTATATGTGCTCCTTAATTTTGGACGGCACTGTAGCTTACCTTGCATGAATACTCAAAGTAATACCTTTAGTACCACGATTACTTTTACATTTATTATAAAACAAAAAAACAATGCAGTATTTCAAAGGAAGACCCAAATACACATTGAGAGCGCGCTGATCAGTCTTATTATTCTTTATATCGGTTTTGTATTTGCCCGAAAAATAAAATACTAGCAACACGGTTTAAGAATTTAAATAGAAGTTTTTTTTGTTCTTGCGTTCAGTCGTAATGCTACAAAAAGTAAATTGAACCTTATTGTCTTGCCAAGTGATCTTACACATTCTAATACTCCACAGGAAGGCGAACATTTTTATTGTGATGACAAGTTTCGTAATGATTTATATAATTTGTCCGGATAATTTCCTCTAACGGGACACTTTTCATAGCTAACATTGTTTCTTTACCTCGTTGATTATCAAAGTTAAGTCAAAGAAGAAACGATTAAACTCATACTTTTTTTCAATGAACGTTATCGAGTCTTATCAAAAGATAATCTTACTGTACGCCATCTTAGAACGACTAGCATTTGCTTCTCTTAAACAGAAAAGATGGTCAGAAAGTTATAGAAACAGATGTCATAAACGCTACTCGTTCTGGAGCTTAATAAGTCAGTGAAACAAGATCTTAGTGTTGCCGATGTGTTGAGATTTTAGTAAATCTGTAGGTCACAGATGATATGTAAAAAGAGTGGAACCTAAAGGAACTGTCTAGACGGCTCGTCAGCCTTTGCTGCCCTGTTCCTCGTTACCTTATTTTAGAACTTAGATAAGAAACGGTAGGCTTGAACATTTGCACAAGCTGAAGCTAGACAGGGACCTGATATTTTTCATTTCAAATTATACTAGGCTAATGCAGAACACCTGCAGGATCGTTTGGTTAAACCTTCTTCACGAGTTCTGGAATAGTAATAAAAGGAATCGGTGAAGCGTGCAAACAAAAAAACTAAAACCTTGCACGACTTTCTGTACGAGCTTGTTGAACGTACCTTTCAAGAGCCCCGCCGTGGAGAACTCCTGCCCCCCGATGGTGAGGGTAGTGGTGGGGAGTGTTGTGTCCTGGCAGGTGTCCCCAGTGCCTGAAGGTCCTACTCCGCCTGCGCCACCCTCAGGTCGCTCGCCTGGAAAAAGGTATCATTGTTAGTAATGCGCATTTTTCAACTCTTATTAAGATGCAGTGCTAGTGTAGTATGTTACAGCATACACAAATTAATAAAATTTGAATAACTTTCGTACACAACTCCTAGAATGCTTCAAAGGGTGACGGCACACTCATTACAATGAACAATTGGTATACAGGTTGGCACACAACCAGTGATATTAAAACTATAATTCATAAAAATGCGTAATTGCTAAATGTTAATAAAAACAAGGGTGGCTATGATACTCCAGAAGTTGAACATTTGTGTTCATTGATTCAAATGTACTCGAAGCTGACCTCTGCACAGCTCTGCTCTTTTCTTGAGGACTTGTCATTTTTCTGACATCCTTCTAATTCATGTTGGCTGCGAAGGTCTCCACAATACGTTACCACTCTGTCAAAGTGCTTTCTTGACATCTGATGACGTGCGGCATGATCTTAACCCAGAAAGAGAAATCAAGGGAAGGGCCGGGGAGCAATTCTGGAGAGTATGGTGGTCAATTGTGATTCGCCCAACGTGACATCAAGCTATCACCAAACTTCGATGCCAAGAACTGAAGACAAGGGGCTAACACTTAGCAGCTGGTGCCGTACTGCTGAAAACAGTACTGACGTCTGATGACCCATAATCTCAACTGCATGCATGTATTGTTTAGGACTTTCTCCAGGTCGTGAGTTCACGGGTCCTTCAAACCAAACCACAGAGGATTCACGATCCCCACCTAGGACATCACTTTTATTCCAAGAGCCTCCTTGCACTCGATTGTAGTGTGGAATTTATTGTGGTCCAGTACCGGTTGATTTGTTTCTTTGGAGATTGGTGGCAAACAAGCCATTTCCATTTTTCATACGGCCCCATAACACGCTAGAACCACTCCTCTTCGTAGCGAAGCTCCCAAGAAATATGCTGCCAACATGCATTCCCTGTTCACCGGACTGAGAATTGGCGTCAGTTGCGGCTTGTAGGCCTTCCACTTGAGTTCTCTGTAATTCTGTAATGCTAGAAACTTCTTGCCAGTAGGGGGTTTGAGGTCGACCTGAAGCCGTTTGGTTTAATTTCTTTACAGTTTTACCAAATTCCAGAATACTCGACACCTGACGTTCACCTGCCTTCGTGAAGAATTTTATACTGAATGTCCTTTAGAGCTGATTGATGCTCTGAAGCTGCCAGAATGTAAAGATGATAAACGATGACTATTGGGTCAGCAAATGGAGAATTTTGTTAGAAATGACGACTGGGGCTGCGTACTTCAGCATTTAGAGGATGCCATTTTGAAATGAAATAATATGACGCAAAACTTCATGCCACTTCATATGCCCGACCTCTGTAGTAGCATAGATACTCTTGTTTTATTAAAATATAGCTATTAAATATTTTTTTATGAACTATACATCACATTGTAATGAAGGAAGCAAAATTATGAACAGTGTAATCAACAACTCTAATAGAAATATACCATTTTTCACCGAATACTGAACTCGTTCAACGTAGAAACTTTTCCAAGTTGTTTACTGAAATTTGCACGGTGCATACGAAACAAACGGTTCGTTTCGGTATGCTTCTGAGTATAATTTAAAGAAATATCAGACAAAAAAAACTTGCTTAAAATGAAGTTATAATTTCATAACTGTGCTGGGGTTATTACCTCGTATATAGTTTTTTAATATCAGCATTTATCAACTTTAAAAATACGCGTACAATACACGTTCCTTTTTCAAAATAAAGATGAAAGGAATCGATCCAAAGCTGGAAAAACTAACTTCTTAGAAGAAACTTCTTTACCACTAGAATTAGACATGTATAAACACAGCGATTTAACTCAAAGTTCGACTACAAAAAAGCATAGCACAGCCAAAATTACCTGATGAATGTAGCATCACTAGGGACGAACAGGTAAAAACTTGAGTCAATCACGATTAAAAAAATTAAAACTATCAGCAAAAATACGAATTTGTTATTGAAACCTAATTTTATATACTCCGAGTCACCAGCAAAGCTATCAAAAAGCTAATTCACAACCTGGAAATAAAATACGAGGGTTTCACTTGTAACTAATATCTCTAAACATGGCACAGTATTTCGGGAAAAAGTAAATTATGAGTTGAATTATACTTTCAACCGCTACAGCACTAACACAAAGTTAAACATCCAGGCATTTTTAGAGCAGTACTGAAACCTTGTAAATGTAAGCCGCAGTCATTCAGCTCTCGCCTCTACGTAAGTATTTCTTACGCAGTGCTCACACGTCATATACTTTTCCATGTAGCTTTTTCTGAAACTGAAATCTCTAACAAATCTGCTATCGCTTATGCCTTAGGTAGACAGACGCTACTCACTGAAACTTCTAATATTTCTGAATGATTGAATTGCCAGCATGTTTAATACTTTTTCAGTTTCATCAAGATCTCAAGTCGCTACATCTTACAAAGTCATCGAAACAAACATATACAAATTCTATCACGCACTAAGGCTAAGCTCCATTTCAGTATTTCTTTTCTTGAACCTCTTACCTACTCTATACGTAACTCACTGCCTTCCAAGCTTCTTCATTTAGTCACACTTCTGAGTTCCTCGAAAGATCACGAACATCCAAATCTAACACAAGAGAACGACTAGACGGTAGACATCTCCGTGGTAGAAACAGTTGGTTCATACAAGTTTAAAACGTCGGTTGGAAACAGTTGCTGCAGAGCGAAAAAATCTCATACATTACACTTTGTAAAAAGTACAAGAAAGAACGATAAAAAAATCAATCCTACGAATGTTTTCCGTCTGCACACCAACTGTTTCTGATCAGAAAGAGTATGTTACGGTAAGAAAATTTTACTATAAAACTAGATTTTCATTTGCGAATTAAACGTTAAGAACAAACGCACATACGTACTTCATAAACTAAACACAAAGAATGAGCACAGAATTTGTATATTATACTACCATTAGACTAGGATTAACAGCACGTGTAATTTTAATCGTTAGGTCAAAAATTCATAAAACTGCTCAACGTTTCAAAACGACCTAACTTTCTCACGTCGTAAAATTTCAGAATAAATGAACAACATCACTGAATAAAAATGCTATAAACAATAGTAACAAATAAGCTTCAACACACGATGTAGTGATCCAAGTAAAATTACACAAGTACACGTAAGTTTGCATAAGCGAAACCAACACAGCGATGAGACTATCAACACACGACACACACACACCCGAAGTACTAACTGAGAACGACCGTGAAGGTAGACCACGGTCAGTCCCAAGCTAACAAAAACGTGCCCGGTATGCCAGCACGTGGGAAAGACTGCTGGCGAAAGCCAAACAAGTGAGCGCTCCTGCTCGGCAGGAGTCTATCTCGTGAGCTCGTTGAGTTACAACACACAAACCAGCTATCATTTCGCTAACTAAAACAGCCGGTTATACCTATTAACTCTTCACGAGACCAGCTATGTATTTTTTTATTTTTTATGTAGAGTAAATATAGAAATAGGTATAAATACAGAAATGACTATACAAATTGATGTCATGAAAACGAAAAGCACTCGAAATATGGAGTCTTTCAGTGATAATCACTATTGAAGTTAGATCATGCATAGAAAAAACACTGTATCCAAATAAATGACGACTACCTTTGAATGTCCTGGAGTTCGCATAAAATACCCAATGGATAACATTTCCCGTAAGGATAATCAATTGGCAAATTTTACTGAAAACTAATCAAAATACAAATAGCTACGCATTTGATACTTTTATTCTTGTGCCAGTTGTAATGCAAATTTTCTCATAGCTTTTATTTCTTGTACATTAGTGAATGAAATTACGTAACCTCGTCAGCTAGTGTGATTTTCATCATTATTAAACATCAGGTAGAAGTCCGCCATTTAGGACATAATTAAAACGTTGACCATTCAAGAGTGCTGTGTCTAAACTTGAAATTTGCCTACCTACGTTAATCCTTACCGAAGAAATTTAAGTGATTTTAAGTTCAGAGTAAGCTCTTACCATGGTTAAAATCCCCAAGCGTAATTTCAGTGATGCATGCTAAGCTATGAACTTAATTTTTCTCTTTATCTAGCTTTCTCAAAACTTTCACAATCCAACGATTTGTAAATCAACACCGAAATGTACGGAAAATAAGCGTCAAATCAAACCAAGATCCTGATCCTTCTTTCTTCCCCATACAGAGCTGAGAAAAATCTAACTATCGGCATCCACAGATAAACTACGCAAATCACTGACGCTCAGTGTGAATCCAAAAGCAAATTATTGAATAGAACAACAAAAACCATACTGGCCAATATTAACACGTTGCCTCCGATTGCCTGGCCGGTGTAAATCTTCACTTTGTACGCATAGTCACTAGAAGGATCTGAAAAAATTACAGAGCCTAACCTAAGTGGCCCACATATGTACCACTGAGGTTAGGTTCTGTAATTTTTTCAGATCCTTCTAGTGACTATGCGTACAAAGTGAAGTTTTACACCAATCAGGCAATCGGAGGTAACGTGTTAAGTAAACCCGGGTGTTGGGCCTAACCATCATTCTGTAGCCAGTTAACAGGTCGACGACTTACCTGTTAGTTCAGACCCACTAAGGTCGTTTAGAATTTTTCGGTAGGAAGGTCTTCGAACGAGAATTTGTCGTTGCTGCTTTCTGCCCGAGTCGTGATCTTCACTGCTTTCTGCACCAACAACCTGCACAAGACATCATTATCCTTCTATATGACGAACCGTCTTCCAGCAAGAAGGTGAGACAATAGATGCCTTGTCACCTCTCTTATCACGTATGCAACAGCACTAAATTACTCCTAGTCACATTCGTTCCTATTTTAGGAGCTACAAGACAGCTCTTGACATACAAAAAGATAAATGCACAGGCTACGTTCTTGAAACTCGGGAGAGTTACGTTGTGCTGCACTAAAAACCAGAACTTTTCTTTGCCCGATCTAGTTGTTTCTCAAATGGAAACGTAGAAAGAACTTATAATATCCCTCTCTATTATCTCTAACGATGTATACAAAATCTGGGTAAATAGAATTTAACTTTAGCTTCAAGCCCTTAGCTATTAACTTAAAGAATAAATACATGATAGGAATATAGTTCTTGGGCAATAGATTGGACGTGCAGTTTTCATTCAAATTTAACAAAAACTTTAATTCGTTCTTTACAGAACAAACGATAAACTACAGGGTCAAAAAACTACACAACTGACGAGAATTGTACACAACAATATCAGCTATAAAAAATACATATAGCAACAGCTGATAATAATGGCCGGCCACACGTGATTCGTCTACACGCTGCCGTTATCGACTTTCAGCGCAAATCCTCCACGTGATCGAGATTCCACTTTTGTATGGTATTCGCCGAGGCCTTTAGACTAAGCTAAATAACTACCTAGTCAGCATATTAATTTAATCTTTGAATCGAAGCTAGTCTAAGTAATATCAACACAAACTCAACCAAGATATATAAAATTCAAAAACTCGTTTATAATCAATATTTTCACATTAAATGTTTTGACACAGGTTTCATGAGAACAAATCAGCCGAAAAATATACATGGCAGTTTACCCGCTGTATCCTCTTGACGAGTGTTTCAACAGTGGACTAGAGCATATCAACGAGACGTGGAAAATTAAAAGCTGAAGTAAACAAAATACTGTATTGCAGCTACTCGTGCAGGAGGTCAGTTGCACGGAATCTCGGCATTGCTCACACTAGCGAAAGAGAAATAGAAAAAGAAGCGAGGAGAGGAGCTCCATAGGCACTGACGAGGACAGGCACTATCAGCATAACCCATTAATGCCGACAAGCACGTCAACTTGCGACATCAAAAATGTTAAATAATGTCAATGTAATATTAAAAGAGGCATAGTGGGATGTTGTTCAGAATACGTTCAGTATTCACCTCGATGTTACATTTCGTTTCTAAAGATAACCTTGCCAATATTGAGATAATATAACTTTTTTTATGTGGCAAGTTAACTTGCCAGTCGGCATTAGTGAGATAACCGCGCCTCGAGTAAAGTTATGGAATCCGACCAATTTTCCGAGGAGTGCTGAGTCTATAAGATATCCACAAGGATAAAATTCAGCATACACCCATCATGAGGTACAAGTGAAACATGATACATCTTTTCAATGGGGAAATAAAATGAGTAGCGCATTAAAGCATTGGGTAATTGTACACGTCCTGGTCGTAAGTTAGGTCTACTTCGTATTTTTAAATTTTAATGAATAGGAGATCAGTTTTTGTAACTTCATTAATAGAATTAAACATATGAAGCCACCTCCGAAAATGACGACACAAAATGCATTTTGTTAACATTATTTCGAAACTTTTTTCACACTTAACAGAAGACAGCAGGACAAAAATGATTAAATGAGTACCAATTAATTTGAAACAAGTTTTCACCACTCGCTTCAAGTGTTACCGAAAAAGCGATCAACTTTCGAAGAAATATGTATCATACTAAGTATTATCTTACATTTCTAGCTTTGAAACAAATATATCTCACACGAATCAAGCAAAGAAACGGAGACGAAAAGACCGAAAGGTTAGTTTTTAACTTGAGATATGGCTACATAAAACTTACATGAACTTCTTGTATGTTGGTTTGTCCTGCAGCAGACTGTATGACGGAGTTAGGCGAGCTTTTGAGGAGCAAAACACCGCCTTTCCCCACCTGGACGGTCTGGAGAGCAGTGCTCTGGATGACGCTAGCTTGGTTCTGCTGGATAACGCTGTGCGCCTGCCCAGAGTCACACAACTTAGAGGGCCTCCACACAACCAGCCATGAAAATAATGCCTCAAAACCAGCCATGAAAATAATGCCTCAAAACCAGCCATGAAAATAATGCCTCAAAACCAGCCATGAAAATAATGCATCCTCACAACCAGCCATGAAAATAATGCATCCTC
>VCRD01001196.1:137624-151270 GCA_006783055.1 Trinorchestia longiramus | reverse complement strand
GATGGTAAAATATTAGGTGTTTCCATTATTTTGTCCACCACCTGTACATCGCCTAGATCACCTGGAGGTCAAGTTGCATCAACTACTCGTACGTTGCATCAACTACTCGTAAGTTGCATCACCTACTCTTACGTTGCATCACCTACTCTTACGTTGCATCAACTACTCTTACGTTGCATCAACTACTCTTACGTTGCATCACCTACTCTTACGTTGCATCAACTACTCGTAAGTTGCATCAACTATTCGGCTCACATTTAATGTGATCCGGTAATGCAACTCACGTTAAATTCGATGAGCAGTTCCCTATTTGTAATTGTGAAATTGTCTTCAACCGTAAATTGCAATTCCTCAGAATTGGGTACTTTAAGGTGTTTTACTTTTGATTTGCTCTTTACATAAACTAAACTCACTCATTTTAAACGTGAAAAACATCGGCATATATTTACCTTTTCACAATCATTTAAATGCTTTCCAATGACCTTGCTACATACCTCCATCTAAAATTCATGCAGTAAAACATGCTACATTAGTTTCATTAGATGAAATAATATTACAGTGGTGTAGACAGCTACACGTACCATACAAAATTTAGATTGGTTTAATCATAACATAATTATTCGTCCAAAAATAGATACAACTCTCGTTCCAACCTGGTATTTCATTATTAATGTTAGCACAAACCACTGAAGCAGTCATTCTGAACAGCGTACGACTAGAGTACTCACCAACATCGCAGTCACTTCCTATAGGTCCCATCGCGGGCTGGATAGGAGTTGAGGGACGTCGGTCTGGGCGGTGCTTCTGGCAGCAGCACTGCAGAAAACTAGGAGAGTGGCTTCGAGGCTTGGATGGAGGCCGTTTAGACGGAGGACTTGGAAGAGGTTTTTGAGGATAATTCAACTGAGGTGTGGAGGTATCAGACGTAGAAGGTCGGCGTTGCTTTGACGGAGGTGCTTTTAGAGAAAGATTTCGGTAAAGAGGATGGGTGGGGGGAACAAACTGAGGCTGTGGGGAAGACTGTAGAAAAGATGAAAAATTTGCGTTATTCGGTTGTAACGACCATTCAGGTAGCTGGGAAAATTGTGAACTAGTTCTACTCTGCTCGAGTTCAGAATACTCCTCCAGTTCAGGACGAAATGTATTGTGAGTCACAAACGGAGGAGGAGTGACATTTTGAGCTTGTAGGAAAGAATTGAGAGCTTTATTCTGGGGGACAAATCTTGCAGGTGCAACGTCAGGATATTCCTGAACAGTGAAGAGACGAGACGAGTGCTGGGTGGGAGCTTGTACGAGTGGAGATGAGCGTCTCACGAAGAGAGAAGAATGAGACCTCGGGGCCTCAAGGGGATGTGAAGGAGAGTTGATAGAAGTGCTGGGAGGCTGAGGAGTAGACTGTCGGTTATCCGTGATGGCAATTAAAGTAACCAATTGGAACGCAAAAATTAGACCGGAATTCAAACCGGCCTGCTTAAAAACTGTTTAAAATTTAAAAAGAGCCAAACAAATACTAAACATTTTTTAACAGTTGACTGAATTTGCACGGAACTAACAATTGGAAATAAAAACATGACTTTTCTTACGACCACAGTAAAATTCAATCGTTACAAAACAGAAAATATAGTACCTTCTGAATTGATCAATATCTTTGTCAGTGTTAATTTTGATTTCTCACTTTGACACATGGAGAAGAGACCGCACGAAAATCACGACACTTGATGGTGGCACAAAACTTGTCCAGTAACGTTGAGTGCAAACATGAATTTTTCAGTGGCAAGTCTCGCTGGGCAGCTCAGTGACCAGGTGCGCTGTATCACGTGGTGAGGCACGGCTGCACCAGAACAAAATAGTTGTGTTCTGCACTCAGGGAAGGTGAGGCAAGAGGCATGAGGTGAGGACAACGCCGTTGGGGAGGAGTTCGTAGGATGGGGATGAGGTGAGGTTGGAGGGCCGGGTTCAGAGGCCATCTATTGCACCCCAGCAACACCTGGAAAAGAAACAAAGAATACATCCGTCAACTTCTGCCTCAAAAAGAGAATTCTTTCGCGGTAAATAATTTCAGTCAACAGTCGGAAGTTGCTTGCTCATTTGAAAATTACGTCAATGTATGTAGCACGCTGATGTAAAATGAAGAATACTGACCACGGATCTCGCACGAGAGTTCAAATATACAAGGCGATGGTTCACAAAAATGTGTCCATGCAAAACATGTATGATAAAAAGAGCGTATTTGTTATAGTTTAGGGTAGATATCTTTAGAATTTGATTTGTACTTCTGTACGCAATGAAAGCGTGCGCCTTGAGGTCCTGAATGACCTCCTACCAAAAAAGGATGAGGACGTGATTACTTTGACATCTCGCATATCAGGGTTAGGGAGTCCATATAACTAAACACAATTCGCTGCAATGAAACATGGAAGTGCATTCCATGCACTATCACCAGCTTGGTCGACTGGTGAGCGAACCTGCTTGCGAGTGGAAAAACCCGGGTTCGAATCCCGCTGCCGACATGGTTGACGCGGCTAGAAATACGGCATGGGACTTGGGTAAAACAACCGAATAATTATCGAAGTAATTATCCGACCCAAGAATGGACCAGAAGGTTCGTTCCTATAGCCTCATTCTATTCTATTCTATTCTATTAAATAAGAGGAACTCACGGCGTGCCATCAGGAACAAGGAAGACAGGGAAGTGTATGCCGTCTTCTTGCAACCATTGCGTCTGGAAAAAAAATTTTACAATAAGTAATCAATAACGATAGCAGACAATGCAACAACAAATCTCCAATCCTCTTCACTCTTTGACTCTTAACACATTTCCTGCGAAGTGACCCACCGGTGGGTCACTCAGGTTAGGTTCTGTAATTTTTTCAAACCTTTCTAGGATTATGTGTACATAGTAAATTTTTTAAAAATTTAGAGAACCTGCTATTGAATGAACATATTGTTGGAACGAGACGGAGAAACAAATTTTGTTTGAGACCCTACAAACACTAATTAAGTCTTGTTCTCTAGAATTTGAAACAGGTATACTGAATGCTTTCACAAGAATAAAGCAGGCACAGCAGCAAGAAGAAGCATTGGTGGCGCAGGGAAAATTAGTTCAGGACACAAAGGTCAGACACAGAGAAGGCCGGCCTAAGGCCACGCTGAACAGCGCCTATACAGCGGTTCAGTGCTCTTACTTGCACGGTATACTGAGCACAATATGCACATCTACTGCTCAGACACAACTTAGTTCTATTGAGGAAGGTCATGTGAGTACGTCAAATACATCTATATTTAAGTTTAGACGTCTTCTTAACGAAAGTTTCTAAACAAAATACCTAAGTTATTACATTGCTCTTTACACAATTGCAAATGACCATTTGTAAGCATCAAAACTAAAAAAAAATTGAAGGGACACTAAAATAAAGTTTCAGTTTGAAATTTCACGAGCAGTATACCACTTTTTCATGTTTCTTCATGCGGAAGCATAGTATCAGAATAATTCACAATTTCTTTACCACAAAATAATTTACTGTTGTTTTTCGTGTAGATACTCTCTAAGAAGTATCTAGAGAATTGAGAAATATCTCTATAAGAACTTTCATTGCTCAATTACATCAAGCGAAAAAGGTCGGACAATATGAAAGGACCATTCAACTTTAAAATGCATTCGTGAAATGCTTTAAAACCGCAGGTGAAAGCTGAAGAATTTTCTACATTCCACGACACTCCGGGGAGCAATAACTGATGCACGCCGCAGCCTCCACACTCCATTCTCGCAAACCCACGAATGTAATGTAATTGAAAATTTTAATAACCCTTGAGTACAGTAGAACAAATCAAATTAAAATATCTCATCAATTGACTTTGTAATAAATTTGTTAAATTGTAAAGACACTTCATGGACACCGTGTATAATCGCTGACCAAACACTTTCACTTGAGGTCGTACAATCAAGGCTTTCCTAAAGCTTTAACGAAGTTATCCTGGAAGGACTTTTTGACAGAGACGATAACGTGCAAACCAGAAATAACAACCCAAAACTAAGAATAAGAAACTTCAAGACATCCCATACTTCAAATTTATTTCCAGTAAAATTGTCGGAACCTGCGACCAGCTGCCCAAGATATCGTTTCTTCTGGCACTGTGAGCACATTTAAAAATCATTTACATTCGTATTGGATGAGGTCCCCCTCCCCAGTATTATAAATTACTGATTCTATATTGTTCTTAACTCTTGGTGAATATGTATGATCGCGGTGCATGTGCGTGACTAAAACTGCTGTACGTGATTTAGGTACATGTGCATGATTGATGCCATTACGTTAGACGGTATGGGACTTGGATAGCAACCCCAGAATGGACGAAATGGCTCGTTCCAGGCACCGTATTTTATGCTATTCTTTTCTGGAATAAGATCGAGCTATTCTACATCGAGGTTGGGAGCAGATCTAGAGGGGGACCCTAGATCTAGGGCGTGTGTCCTGCTTGTATCAACAGCAAACATCTTGGCAAGAAAACACAACACTGACAGCTATAAACAAGCCAGAGTCTCCTCCCTCCATCCCCATTCATCTATACACTGCCGAAGATAAAACAGCACACGTGGCCTGACAACAATGCCCCTCTACAATGCAACGACGTTTGCGCGTGGAGGGGAAAATGGAAAACCATCGCAAATACGAAAGAAGTGCCATTAATAATCCCGAGTGTTGCCCAGAGCACTAAAGGAAGGAACGAGAACTGGAATAATTTTGAATTGAAGTTGTAACAAAGCATTTGTTGCCAGGTCTGAAAATAAATTACTAATATATTTTCACGTAATCGGAATTTCTTGACCAAGTATCTTAAAATAAAATATCCACAAAATCTGTAAGTACAAGCGAGTAAAATATAAAAATGCATGTAAATAAAAGGTACGATATCTAACATGCTCAAAAATAGTAATTCAAATAATTATAATGAAAACTTGGCACTATATGTAATAAAAAATTAATAACTCCTATCTTTTATATAATAAGACGCGCTGTGAGCAAAATCTGATCCACGCATGATTAGAAACAATGAAAAAGTAAAGCATCTAATTGTTATAAAAGAAATATTCACAACACATTTACATTTAAAAAAACTCGTACCATTTGAATCGTATGTAAGTTTAACAATTAAAGAGGTGTATCGGAACTGTTTTATTATAAGAATTATAGTAATGTCTGCACCATTGTCTGTAGAGCTGGAAGGTCTCAATCATGTGCATTTATTCAATTATTCCTTTGTACAAGACGACACGCTATCGGGGCCACCACCAACTATGGCTAATTTTCATCATTTAATTTGACCCGTGATGATAGTCATTTGATCAAAACTGAGCATAGATTTGACTTTTTTTATCGAGCATAATCATTCGTTTGCATCCTTTATCCACTAATTATTCGCTTTCGTAAGCATTATTTACGTCCTGTCCATGCAAAATGTCAAGTCTGTACTGAGAAAAATTTCACGATATTATATTACTGAAATCGGAGGAGTAATGAGAAGTTTGAAATAAATAACAGCACAGCCAAGTTCTTTACACGGACTTTAGAATGAATAACAGGGCGGAAAACTACCGAAATATGTCCCTCCTAAGAGTGATCAGTAACAGCGAACTTACACACACGAACTGCGGGGCCGGTATCGATGATACGATTACTCCTGACATTTCCAAGCTCATCATTGATTTCAGAATGCATTTAACATGATTAATGACTGCACAGAAGCTATTTATAAACCCAGGACAGACTTTCACTCGAAAACATTGCCAATTTCAAGCTTTATTCAACACGTTCAGCAACAGGATTTAAAGGTTGTGTGCATTTGTGCTTTTGGCTCAACTTCGCTGACCACATTCTTTCGATGTCGCGTTCTATTCTTCGTACACATTTATTATCTGATAGTTTGGAAAAATATCCCGTAAATCATCGATTTCCAGATTTTCAAATATTTATAATCCATTGAGTGTATATTTTATCTAAATGAGCACGTAGGCTAAAAATGTCCACCTCTACTTCACACACATGTCAAATTTGCGAGGCGAAAATATGGTACACCTCATTGCTCGCTACAGACGCAATCAGTAAACAAAATGATATTTGGAGAAAAAAATTGGAAGAAGAGCCGTGAACACAGTTCGGTCCGAGCACTGGCATGACAAAGCAATTCAAACGGGAAAAATCCGGCCTTGCAGTCTGGTTCTTAAGAAATTCTCCGTACAACCCACACTGCATGAGTCTTCTGTAGTCAGTAAATATTTTGAGCAGAGCTTCCTCGAACTTGAAAGAGCAATTTAGAAGCAAGTATTTTACGATCGTTTGGAATTACAGTAATTTCTCTACGCAGACTCTGTGTCCTGCTATACACAAATATTATAGATAACCTTTCAAAATGGAAACCACTTCTAAATCTGAAATACCAACGCATCTATTAGAACCTTATTTCCCACATTGCACTCTGCTTCACGAGGTACCTCAAAACATTGCATAATGACAGAATAATTGAGAACAAACGTGTTGAAATCAAAGGAAAACTACAGTAGTTAGACTAAGACTGTGCACCACATCAACTTCTGACGTAGCTTCAAAGGGCAAATAATAAATGATGTCATGGTCACAGTATAACACGAGCGTTGGAACTTCAAAGGACAGGAACTTTTGGCAGTGCGGTGCTCATTCAAATAAGAAGTAATATTAACTAGAAAAGACAGCGCCACTCTGATCAAACTAAACCTTTCATAGACACAACTCGCAGCCCACAGCCGCAATCCGTGCCTGCATGAACCTATAATAAACAAAGCTGCACTTAAAATACCAAGAAAATAACTCAGGTACAGAGAAAGGGGTTCGTGTTTGACTTGTCCAAGTCACCAATGAACCATGACCCAAATATGGACTTGTGAGGCATACAGAAGCTTATTAAGTGTACGCCAGAAAATATTCAAGCGTTCAAGGAGAACGATAAGAGTACATACCGCATTTAAAATTACTGAACTGGTACGATGGAATTACTCTTTAAATTTAATGGATAATTTACCCGAGAAAACATGATTTACGGTTATGTTAATGGGTTATGAATCTCTCAAGAAGGCCGTTCTTAAGCCAAACCTTAACATTCCTAAATGTCAGGATGAGATAAATCGACAAATGAAACTAGGTCACCAAACAGAACTCCATGACCTGCTGCCATTAACGGATCAATCATTGGCCTGCTAAGGCTTGTTTTTTTCAATTTAATCACAATAAATATACTTAGCTACCGAAATATCAAATTTATTCAATCGACTATGAAAACAATGAGTCTCACTTTCAATCTGTGATGCATGAATTCTAGAAAATTCCAAAGCACTGTTTTAAAACTGATGAACAATTCAGACATTAATGGATCCTCGGAACTTCAAAAGTTAGGGAAATTACCTCATTTGTCGCCGTAAAAACACAAAAAATCAATTTTCGGTCACTAGCAGAGTCGATAATTTCAAGTATTATTGATTAGATTCGTGCGCAAGGTCCATTGCATGATACGTCGGCCACACGCACCAAAGGGGATGAAGGTAACAAAAAACAAAGCCCTGTTAAAAAGCTGGAAATAAAGTAAACAATTCAGCTGTGCAGAATGACCGTAATAGAAGTGTTTCAGTTGAGGGTCTATGTTTAGTGTGTCTCAGCAGGAGCTCCAGCGGACGCTCAGGAAACCAACACGTCATCCGAGCAGTAAAATTCAAGTAAAAAACAATCCCTTACACTGAACCGTCTTGACATAACACAGCCATTCTTGCTCCAAACACGTTTTCAGTGCAGAATACAATAAGACCTGTTGCATCTGCATTCAGAGACTAATTTCTTTCGTATATTTGATGCATGCAACATTATGTACGAAAACATAGGATACTTTGAAAATTTTAATGAAGTACCAAGTTACTCTGATAGCATAGAAGCTGATGAAGAAAACAGACGTTACGCAAAAGTGATTTTGGTTCCAAAACTTGTGGCGTTGAGTACCACAACCACACAGTGAGCTGACACCACCAGCTGCACCACCACACCATGCAGTGAGCTGACACCACCAGCCGCACCACCACACCACGCAGTGAGCTGACACCACCAGCCGCACCACCACACCACGCAGTGAGCTGACACCACCAGCCGCACCACCACACCATGCAGTGAGCTGACACCACCAGCTACACCACCAGCTGCACCACCACACCATGCAGTGAGCTGACACCACCAGCTGCACCACCACACCACACCATTCACACTACCACAACAGATCAGCTGACAGACAGGCAATTATACGACCAGGCTGATAGACAAGTAAGCAGACTGGCAGACAGTCAAGTGTACAAACAAGCAGACAGTCAAAAATACTAGCAAGCAGACAGTCAAAAATACTAGCAAGCAGACAGTCAAACATACTAGCAAGTAGACAGTCAAAAATACAAGCAAACGGTCAACGGTACAAACAAGCAGACAGTCAAACATACAAGCAAGTAGACATTCAAGCGTACCAGCAAGCAGACAGTCAAACATACAAGCAAGTAGACATTCAAGCGTACCAGCAAGCAGACAGTCAAACATACAAGCAAGTAGACATTCAAGCGTACCAGCAAGCAGACAGTCAAACATACTAGCAAGCAGACAGTCATGCATACAGACAGTCCAGCATACCAGCAAGCAGACAGTCAAACATACTAGCAAGCAGACAGTCATGCATAGAGAGTCAAGCGTACCAGCAAGCAGACAGTCAAGCGTACCAGCAAGCAGACAGTCAAGCATAGAAGCAAGCAGACCGACATCAGGTATCAGGGTGATCAAGACACTGCTGAAAAGGATGACGCCAGAGTGAGGGAGACACGCACCACAATTAGCTCTCACAACACACACGTCAGTCAGGATCAGCTTCCAGCCATAACGAGCAAAAACCTCAGCCTACGGAAGCAGGGTGGAGATCAAGCCGATAACTCCAGCAATATTGGGCTCTCCAAGAGCAAAAATTTGGCAGGTATAGTGCGGCAGATGGAACAGAGCCTGATGACTCCGAATTAAGTGAATTAAAGACAAATGGAAATTATTTCTTTGTTCGCATTTCAGTTTATCGACGGACGTCGTTTAGATGGGACTTCGGTACCACGGCATGGGACTTCGGTATTGAACCAAGAATGGGCCAAACGGCTCGTTCCTATTGCCTTATTCTATTCTATTCTATTCTTTATTTCGAATTTCTTGAATTGAAAAGGAAATTGAATAAACGGTCAGGAACCAGCTAGGCAGGATCTGAAAAAATAGTAAATTATTTTTAAAAAGTAAATTCAAAATGATATTCTACATTGAATTATTTTTAATCTAGATAGGACAACAACCTTTAAATGAATACGGTCATTCGAGAAAGAGTTGCATGCTTTCTCATCTCTGCTTAGCTTAATTATAAATATTATTAAGTAAGACGAGCTCCAAACAAAATCAGAACATTAACTACCCCTTCAAGTCTACGGAACATAGAACGAAATTTTTATTATTTCATCTATCGAGAACTCCGCGGAATTGGGAACTAGTATTTCAGTAACATTTGTAGGAACAATTATTATAAAATCCTATTTTTAAGTAACATTTTCTTCACTTATAACGACCACAAAATAGTTCGATTATCCAAAGGCTCTCCACTTAGACTTCCCAATCAATAATAACTAACCTCACAGACACTTTTTTAAGAAAATAGCGAGATCCATCATGATGATCACATTGGCAGGCCGTAATCCATCTACCACTCTCCTGGGTAGCTGGATCCTAAACTGCGATGTCAGCTCTGAAAGCCTCAATGCCAAGAAAAAATTACGACTACGACGATAAAATAGAATGTAAGGATAGTATATGCAGGATGTTCATACAACGAATACAGCGAAATACACATTAACAAGTGTGTACGTAAAAATACATTGCTCGTACTTCCCGAGTCTGTGGTTAATGGAAAACTAAAGCAGAATTTCCAGATCTATGACCTTAACAACATAGGGGCCATCACTCAAATGACAGGAGAAAGAAGTGACATGCCTTCAAAAGAACGACGTCGGCGCTTTACCAATAATGTTAATAGATCAGAGGAGGTAGCAGCTAACAATTCAGCGCGCTAGAAATAACAAAACATTCTACAGCTCAGCTAACGGATCACAAGTGTGCATTCATAAGTATAACGGGAAGCAACAAAGCTGTACTGCAAGACTCGTTCGAAGAGCGCACAGTATCTGAACAAACTGATGGTGCAGTCATAGCCACCAACTAAGTAATGAGAGCGGCACGTGCCACACACGCCATATCGAAGCATTCATTATACAAAGAAAACCTCCTGGCTTCTCTGCATGCACTGAATTGCTAGTGAATATTTCAAAGCTAATGAACCATCATAAGCAGTAAGACTATCATCTGAAACGTAGTACGTTTCTTGTGAAACTTTAAATTTACTATTCATAGTTTATTGATACTTGAAACCGTAATCTAGCGTTCGTGGGACACTTGATTTACATACGATGAAGTAGTGGACGCTATTTAGCTGCTTTTACATTTCTGGTAGGTCCATACTTAGCAACACTATCCAGAACATCAAAATTATATAATTGCACAATAAATTTAAAAAAGTAATAGTGGTCAGTACGTTCGATGTTGCAACTATTAGCAACTTGAAAAATCGTACCACAACACACACATTTTTATTGGTAGAATAATTGCTGATTACAAGGAATAATCACAAAAAACTATTCTTTACAATATACAAATTCATGCTAAAGTAAAACAATAAAATACTAAGCAGCAAAAGTATAGAACTTCAACGTCTTCCAAAACGATCGTTATTATCTTTACGACAATTTTCAATCATAAACTTATTGAGTACATGAAAATCAGCACATGTAAGTAACCACTCATTTGCTGGCGGTAAATATTAGTATCACTACTAACCGTGTTTACAGCAAGTCAAGTTACTTCTGTGTACTGAAAACACGGAGGTAGTGAGAGGTTCCTTCTTTAAAACCTGGACAAGTAAGATTTTTTTCCGCAACACGTAACCAGAATGAATTGAGGATCGCTCCACACACAAACTGCAGACGAGTACAATGTGTACCAACATGATGACTACATATAAGTACACGTATCGGTACCCATTTACGAGTACACTAACATGCACCCAATACGTTAAGTAAATCAAAGGACAGCCCTTTGGGCGAATGCTCTGGGGAACACGCTGGTTAGAAAAAATTAGAATGAAAATATCATTTTAAGAATTCGCATTTGAAAAACATTTGCCTCGATATATCCACCATCCGGACGCCCCCATTCAGCCGAGAGCAATCGACCAACGAAGCACCCAAAGTACGTACTCAACATCACCTCGACTCGAGACGACCCCCGTTCCCATCGAGACGGGCAGCACACACGACCCTTGGTGCTACGCGACCTGCTACATCAACACGCTCCAGTTGTGGTGGTCGCACGCACTCCTGCTTCACACATCTCAGTTATACAGCGTACTTCAACTCAAGCTCCGAGACTAAACTGATGAGCATATGAGGAAACAGTGAACCGTACTCGCGGTACCGCTCAAATGTACTCAACACAACGATTAATTTGGTTCTCAATCTTACTCAAAACAACGCTTGATCGAAGTCCAGATAATTCTTTATGTGATTCAAGACGTGACGTACATGCTACACAGTACTCAAAGTTTGTAAGTGCTGCGAGTTAGAAGGAAAAATATTCATCGCTATCATAAAAGGCAAATAATTTGAACGGGATCGGCAGAATTGCATCCTTAAATCAACCGCAAACCCCAAAATAATGAATATAAGAACGTAACAGTTCTATTATACAATAAGGTTATGGTGATTCAACTACGCCAAACTGTCCATTGTTTGCGCAAAACTAAACGACACAGCAAATGCATTTCGCTCTCGAATCAACTGACCAGTTGTGTCCCTCATCAAGCGTACATTGCGAGGGAAAGCAACCGCGATAACACATTTCCTGTGATTGCCTAGCCGGTGCAAATTTTTACTTTGTACACATAATCACTAAAAGACTTGGACAAAATTACAGAACATAACCTAAGTGACCCACCGGTGGGTCCCATCGCAAGAAACGTGTTAATAAGGGAGTATCACGAACGGCTTCTCATGGATGTAAGTATTCTCAAGCTCGTTCAACTGATCTCCATCTTTGTTAACGATGTAAGAGAGAAATATGATATTTCCTAGTAATTGATCACGCTGAAAGTACAGTTAGCCAAAAAATTTGTATGTCAACCGTCAATACCTGTTAGATATACTTGATCAAATATTCTTTTTGTTAAATCCGTAGAGAATTTTCCGTATTTCTCTCGCCTGTGAATGCCTTCGAGTACAGGCGTACGACCGCCTTTGGGGAAAGAAGCCAAAAGACAATCATAATAAATTCCCTCATATATAATACATTATTCCAATGAGGCACCACATAAATTAGACAAAACCAAAAGAATAGTTTCCTCGATACGCTGTCAACCAGTAAATCAGTACTTTAGTTTGAACACCGCGAGTGACATTACGCTTCTCTATTCAGACTTTCCAAATGTGCACATTAAGGCACACCTTGCAAATGTATACATCAAGGCACACCTTGCAAATGTATACATTAAGGCATATCTTGAAAATGTGCACATTAAAGCACACCTTGCAAATGTGCACATTAAGGCGTAACCCGCAACTCCACCTGGACGGACATGCCCAACTTCGGACAGGATGTAATTGACGGCACTTAAGTCGAAGTTCAGGTCGGACATGAAGACACAAAGAGGAGCTTCGTGGAGTGCACATTATTGATCCTCAGGTCAAAGTAATGCAACAGCGCCTCCATGACCAGTAATCGAGCAAGCCAACACTCACACATCACTGAAGGTCAGCAGCTACAGCACCTGCTCAGCTGCCACATCAGGCAATTTTGACTGCGACGTGACCCACGCTGGACGTCTTGTATTTCTCGGCACATATCAAGAGTAAAGTTATGTGCTCGACGTGACTGTACATCATCCTCTGATTTAGTTTTTTCGCAATGATAAACAATCAATATTGGAAGAAAAACTCATGTAAAAATCATGTATTTTTACTGACCCACAATATTTTTATCAGATAATTTTTAGCATATTTTAATGCCCATCAGAGAATTAAAATCCCATATATTATGGGAAACGATAATTTTTAAGGAAAAATAACACACTTACTGATAATATTTGCAAATCACTTTTTAAAGTAATGCATGTTACATTCAAAGATCTCAAAAAAACAAGATTGGATGTTGAATGTGTAAATTTTGTATTCGTGGCGGCTGGAAAATATCTCAAAACAAGTTCTACGGAGTTCCATAATGTTGCTTTTGAGGCAAAATACCTTCCCGCTGCATGAATTTTGCGTTCTATCCTGGCCCACAAATAATTCATTGGGATATTTAGCTATGAAGCAGGATATTTTTTAGTTATTTTAGCTCACACTCGCATAACAGCGGTGCACCTCGATTAAAAGGTCTACATCTCAGCCCCAATCAACCGACTCACTATAATCACACAGGGTCAGTGTTTTTGATCACCAGGCAGTCATTAAAACAAATTTCCCG
>VCRD01001196.1:121912-137041 GCA_006783055.1 Trinorchestia longiramus | reverse complement strand
GTGACACTTGACGTACGCCTGTAGTGCGCTAGACAACGAACACAAATTTGTGAACAGAGCACGCTGTGAAGAGACACAGGTACGAGACATAAATGAGTTCCTAAATTAGAGAAAATGCTTCAGGAAGTTACACGAGACAGAGAAGGCCAGAGCATTGTTATGAAATACCACGGCTGCCTCACTCCGACCACGCAACCCGGTGCAGGTGATGCATGCAGGGTCATCAGGCAGACCTACATGATCACAGCATGCCACTAATGTACTAAGAAGGCCAGCGTACGTCATGCTTCTAAACTTTGACGAAAATCCAAATGAACTCAGCAGGTCAATGGCAGGCCGGCGTAGATGCATCTCAGTGCATCAAGAAGGGTACCAGAATACAGTACAATATCCAGTGCTGCTCAGCAGGCCTGCATAAACACAGCAGGCTGGTGGCAGACCAGTGGCAGGTCAAGCAGGCCAGCGCAGGTCACAGGTCGAGGGACAGAAGGGCCAGGGTTGGTCCATCGATCGAGGTCAGGTGTACGGTCGACCCTGGCATGTCTGTCTCCCGACGGTAACACAAAAAATCCTTTTTGACCTTATAAAAATTATCCTTCTTCACTATTACTGGCATCACGAGATTAACATTTCTACAATTATCTACTCATAACATTGAATATTTACTGATGTACTAGAAACTTACCTCAAATTATTCATCACACAAACACAAATTAACTCGTGATCAATTCGTAGGAGTTGCAGCCATATTTACATGTGCATCAGACCTTCAAGACTAACTTGTTTAAACTGCGAATATCACGATCACCTTGAATCCCAACACGCTACAAGAAATAATGAGAGTAAACACACTAAACAACACTTGACAAAACTTACCGAAGCTTAGACAATGAAAACGCCATCAGTAAAAAATCCCCGAATTTTGATCACGAACATCCAATTCTGATCACTAACATTTGCTGCATTATTCTTCATTATTTCCGTGCGTGAGCTGCAGAGCGTTTAGCAATCCTCTAGACAACTATGGCTGCATATTAACAGTCGTTTAAGTTATTGAACAAATAGTTACACCATTAACTCGAGATCATTAACTCTTAACATTAAAACAGCACATTCTTGTTTTTTTTTATTGAAGCATTTCAAAAATATGAATTTTCAGACCAATTTGAAAAAATTGCATTCAAGAAAGCACAAAAGTCGAAGCACCTCTTGTGCAAGCTGTTGTTGCTGAACGGAAGAACAGTAGCAGCGTTGCCTCGTAATATAACACTTTTGATGTGCACTTAATTCCTCTTTGGTTTGATGAAACGCACCTCAACACCTAGCAGTCAACAAACCTGAACCTTTGCCAATATATTTTTTGGAACGATCCGCCACAAAGAACTTCGCAACATATTGCAGCTCTGCCAAAGAACAAGCAGAGTTCTGGGGTCACTAATCATGGTAGAAGCGAACAAGTAGAGGAGGCTAACGGGGCTGTGGCATCAAGAGGGGTCTGGTCGAGCTCTCCATAATAACTTGAGTGGCTGAGAGGCTCAACACAAGGCCTAACCTCTCGCTTGATAGCAGAGAGCAATCTCAAGACATGAGCTGTACCACACCAACACAACTGGTGTAGTAGACACGAGATGATAAGAACAATAGAACTCTGAAATACATGAAAATGTGCTCATTTTCATTCAAGTAGCAATAACAAAAACGTTGCTAGAAGTAAAAAAACAATCATAAAGTAGCTACAGAAAATTCACTTAACGTAGACCCTAAAGTAATCTAGGCACTACTTAATGACACACCGTTTACACTGCGTAGTTCTTATGTATGATGGTGAAGAGAAACTACCAAATTTGCACTGGTCTACAGTAAGTTCGTAGTTGCCAAGAATTAGTGTGGTGTAAATAATACAGTAACTATTAACTTTCATAACGGTAAGTGTCTGAACGAACGCCAACAGTGCACTTACGGTACTAAATTCCCACCCCGTCCCTTAAATACACAACAGCCTCAACTTAAAATCAACCACCGTACATACAAAACTTTGAAATTATGGGTTCCAACAGCACTATACAAATAACTATACGAAACGAGAAAATAATGTCTTTTTAAAATTTAACAAATTTATAATAAAAGCAAATAAGAATTAAACCTTGAAATTGTTTACCTGATTTAATACACCTCTAGATGGGCACTGTAAGCTGCACGAAACGAAGAGTTCCAGACCACGCACATTTACAGTAAAAAGCGAATGAAAGAAAGCATCTGTCAAGCCGTGCTTGCATTTCTCCAAATAATGAAAAAAAGAGACGATACGTATCCTTGATACAGCAGCCCCACCTCGTAGGATATTGATGAAAGGGACCCGCAGCTGCCGGTAATCAATGAAAGTTCAGCATAAAAAAGACCGAATAACTGCGACTAGGCTCCGCCAGCCAGCATTTGAAGAGCGCTTTGTTGCTGTAATCTGGCAGGGCTACAAGTACAGCTACACTCAACTCACAGGCGATCTAATTGAACTAAATAATGAGCCAGTCCAGCATCTGCTCTCACTAGTGAACGAGTTATCGACTTATATAATACACAGTGTATCTCAATCTCTCTCTCCTTGTCTGTGTGAGTCCGTCCCAGTTCTTCCAATCTACTACTGAAGAAAAATTATTGAACTGAAATCAGAACGGGTATACATGTATTACAAGCATTGTATTAGTGATACAAAGACGACGGATTACTATAAAATACATCATTTTTTCCCGTTATCAGCATTCTTCTCGTACACGGTCATGTTATCGGTAGATAAGATACAGAATGGAAGTTCTGTATATATTTATGAAAAATATTAATTTAGAACAATAGTTTGTCGTAAATCTTCAGAACATTCGTCTTTATAATAATTTCAAATTAGTCAAATCTAAACTGTGGAATTTCCACGGGAACTATCTAGTTGCTTTATCATCTTCATCCTCATTTCTGAAAAACTGGACGCACTGGGAAATGTCGCATGTATTTGTGTAGATTCACAGCACATAAAATATTGTATGCAGAAGCCAGCAAGCGCAACTAAGTCAGAAGAACAGCCCAGGCGCTCACCCATCTATTCTTCACGAGGAAGAGAAAAAGAAACTTTCAGGTCAAAGTTTTGTATCTTAATTTACCTTCCCGGTCGAGTTTACGTACACAAAGTACACACATTTAAGCATAAAATTAGTATGTTAGGGAAAACAATCGTAAAATTTAAACAAAATCTAGGCATGAACCAACATGTAAAGATGAGGGGAAAAAGAAATGAAAACTTAAAACCTGAATACCAAATTGAGGTAGGAAATTTCACGGCGACGGTGGAAGATGCAAAGAAGTCTGCGGCATCAGACCTCCGAGATGCGCGTGTAATATCTGAGTAATACCTCCACACGAAACCTATTCTTGCGTGCCATACACATGCACGGACACGAAAAAATATTTCCTTAACACGTTTGTTGCAATACGACCCACCGGTGGGTCACTTAGGTTAGGTTCTGTAATTTTTTCCAAGTCTTTTAGTGATTATGTGTACAAAGTAAAGATTTGCACCGGCTAGGCAATAGCAACAAACGTGTTAAGGTATTCGAGTTTGCGGCACGAGTGCTGTACTGCTTTTAAGAACACTTGCTAGTTATTGTTATTGGTAAATAGTTTAACGTATTCGTTAACGCAGAAAGATATTTTCGTACTTTATTCGTAGGCCACTTGTGCGATTTTATCATTGGCACATTGAGGATCAAAGCACAGATCAATAAACCAATCTATGAGGTAAACCGATAATTGACGCGATTTGGTAACGATTTGAAAAGAAACGACATAATCCAGAAGTAATGATCAAGTGCACAACCACACAAGCCCAGTAACTACAGGCAGTTAAAGGTAATCTCTTTAGCTCTCATAGTATCAACCACATTTTATCACCGTGGTTTCATCGTAAGAAATTAAGGCGGGTTGTTAAACCAAAAGGTATGTTTTCACGAGTGCACATGCATTAAACTATGCATATTACTCTTATAGCCCAGGACTGAGTCAGAGCATTAAGGTTAATGGAAGTCAACTCACGCCACACAAAACATAAGAAACACAACATGTGATTTTATGCACGCACGAGCTACTGGGACGAAGTGTTGATGACCTTAAAAAAAAGCTCTGAATTACAACACAACTCTCAGCAGCTCCAAGTATGAAACTTCACATGAAAATTAATGGATTTTTTCCGTCGTGTGTTCAAAAAATGAATACGTATCGAAACTAAACTTATTTCACGTGATCAACTTTGACCCCTTTTTTCTCCAATTTTTTTGCAGCGGTAACAATCGAAATAGAAAAATAAATTATTATTTTTCGAAAATTATATATTTTACGGGTTCACGATATTTATCTTACAGAATTTTTAACATAAATTAATGGCTAGCGGAGAATTTAAGCGACAAGTTTTTATGTAAACGATTAATAATACTCAAAAATTGTTCAATAACGTAATATTGAATTTATTTTATGGCATAGAAATCGATTTTATGTTGAATGTCAATGCTGAAACAAATCTCGACACTTTTGCGGCATCCAATAATATTGTTTTGGAGTAAATCGCCGTTCATCTGCATAAATTTAGTGCCTACGATACAAATTTTCAATTGTATTCAAATCTGGCAAAGACAGTGGCCCCGTCAAATTGTATTTCAAGCCCAGAGAGGACAGATATTGCTTAGGCGCGTTAGCTGAATGTTATGCAGCGTTATCCAGCTCAAACACAATTTTTTTGAAGTGCCAAAGACTAGTCTTCATACTAATAAAACAAGTGCTCCATTCGAATGATCACAATAAGAAACTGAATTTTAAGAAACTCGGGATTTTTGACAATGCCAATCACATGATTCTGGCCTTAAAATTACACCTGAACCACCTTGCTAGCGGCCAAAATGATTATGCTGCTCTTCACCGGTACAAATCAAACTTTTCGATCATCCGTTGGGACACCCCAAGGCAGCTCGAGTTTCATTTGTGAACAGTTCGTACTTCATCGATTTTGTAACCCATCTCAACCAGGAAGATTTTATTTCGTCCAGGGAGATTTTTATTCGAAAGATATGGCCCTTGCTAAGGAATGACGGACAAGGTTTCGCGTTTTTTTAATTTCAATGTTAGCAATTGCATCTACTTTCTCGTAGGTGCTTCCTGATTGTTTCCCAACGTGACGCTTGACTTTACAGGCGAAGGATTTTTTAAGATTCTTTGCACTGTTTTAATAAGGCTGCCTAAAATTGCAGTATACATGAGGTCATGAAGCTTTAGCAGATTGCAAAATGAGTTGACTCTACTTAGCTTCAGTAAGCTCGTCTGCACACCTAATGTTAAAAAAATTGGCCATGCCACAGTTTCATGCACGACTCATATCAAATTACCATACACAGAACAAACACTTAGCCCAAAGTATAAATGGTAAGTAAAATCAAGTATAACTAAACCAATTGATTTAAGTAAAATTATACGAGTCACGTAAAGCTACGCTAGCAAGCCATACTGATAACTAAATGATAGTTGAATAAAAGTGAAGTGCTGAGAGCAACCAGTAATAGTGAGGTAGCAAGCTGAAGAGGTTACGATAAGCACACGAGAACAGGGCAAGTGCAAGCGACGGCACAGGTGTGCTGGAGACCCTCGTAATACAGGTGTTGGAACAGCGCGTTGCTTCTCTACTCTCATGACTCACTCCGAACTTCATGTATCGACCTAGACATGTGTTATCAAACCCAATCAAAGTTATAGCAATAATACGTGACGGTGACCGTAACTTCAGCGGCACGGTTGAATTGAAGAGTAAGAACTCGAAATTTATGACAAATGCATAGCGAATAAAGCGACCGCAGTGGCTGCACTGAGCAGCAAACACAACAAAACGAACTGAAACCTCTGAGCGACACTCAAAATTAAATTCAATGGATTTGAAGATGTTCTACAACACTGCTTTGTCTCGCAAGTGTTTTAAAATATAGGTAAACGGAAGGCTATGTTACAAGCATATTTTAATACAAATACATAAATTAATATACATCATAACTACCCTTGCCATTATAGGCGATGAAATGGTTGAAACAGAAAAAGCGAACACTTGAAAGAAGAGAAAAATTAACGGAATAGACAAAATGACGGTCATGACGACACTTGTAGGTCGCTTGTATGCATGATAGACCAGCCTCTTCTACACGAGTACACGAACAGAAAAAAACGTCTCATTGACTGCAAATTTACATGTATTGTACTTTAACTTATTGTTAATACTTTAACAAATTATTACTGTTGCCTTCTACAACAAGTGTACGCCACGAAGGTCTGCCACAAGTACAATGAGATCGTCTGAGTTTAAAACTCTGTGTCGATATCAACGTAAATCGACGCCAATCAACTCTCAGCACGATTAAGAGAAAGAGAGAAGCTAAAAGGTACTTCAAAGCAACCGATTTAAAATACTTTTTTAATGCAATGAGATAAACTAGAGGGCTTATTTAAATGCACATACCAAAAGGATTATTAAATTCAATGTTTTAAAAAACGTAAATGAACATGAACTCAATGGCAAATCAAAATAATAGCACCAAACAAGGGAAACTAAATGAAAAAGCGAACGACTACAAACAGCACAAAACTCGAGACAAATAAAGTCATGGATAATAAAAGACGTACACAGCACTGTTCATATCGGTGTATGAACAAAGCGATGATGCCATGTGTTACCGTATGACTTGCTATCAAGTTGCTCGACTTGCTCTATAGTAAAATACGTCCCAACTTGGTGTGAGGGAGGGATGCTGGCGTTGTGGTGATGCCAGAACACGAAGACACAATCACAAGTTGCATTTGTGGTTATGCTGTGCAGAACACGGTGGTGGTGACATGAGGTGTGTAGATCAGTATCTGGATATAATGGGCAGGACTCGGTGGCGACATATGGTGCGTAGATCAGTATATATCCATTTCTTTGCTATAGCAAAGAAGGTCAATGGCAACGCTTCATTGTGGCAAAAAAGAATAAGGGAAATG
This sequence comes from Trinorchestia longiramus, assembly GCA_006783055.1. Lineage (NCBI taxonomy): Eukaryota > Metazoa > Arthropoda > Malacostraca > Amphipoda > Talitridae > Trinorchestia > Trinorchestia longiramus. Next base: position 129,991 of record VCRD01001196.1, on the reverse strand, counting down.
ATAAAAAACTAATTAAAAATGCTACATTTCACGCATGATTACCTAACATAATTTGTTCCTAGGAACGACCACGAGTATATAACGACGCACCCACCAGCCTTGAATCATGAAATTTCCAAGCCTCGAATTTGTCTTGTAACGAGTGAGATTAAGAAAAATTGACAGCAAGTTTAAACTTCAGATTCTATCCCTTAACCGTAAGTGATGCGGTCCGTGCACGGTGGTTATATCACAAAGAAGTTTGAAAGCATGTGGTAGCCAGTCGTGTCATGGAATACATTTACACACACCCAAGCACCGGAGAACCAACGCTAAAGGCAGTATTTTCTGATGTAATCTAGGTTTGCACTAATCCGTGCATGAACGCACAAGATAACTTGAAATTCACAAGATAAAATCTTCTGCTTAACAACATGGATGTAGAATGCATGCGGACTTGAAAGCTAGTACTGAGAATTAAAATTTTAGTAACCCTGCAAATTGAATAAAAAATTGAAAAATCCTAAATTTTGTACGGAATCACATCTCGGTCAAGCATATTACAACCAGTAAAAGTAAACTGCATGGTATCCGTTTGCAACTCTTGCATCATAGTCAAATTTTCGATTGAACCAGTACCATCATTCGACCAAACCCAAGTCGTAGCAAATGATAGACTCATAATGGTAGGCATTGATGCCTTAAAAATGGCCACTGTGGAAGAGATTTGACCTGAAGAATTGCCCGTTGCCCGAGTAATTCAGATGAACTAATTGGACTCGCATTAAAAGAGATTATAATCACGGATGCCAGATTTGACTGTGCAGAACAACACTGGTAACACTGTTACCAATCCAGAAACAAACAATTGAAGTCCTCAACAAAGGACTTATCGGAAAGCAATATTTAGGCCTCGCAATAATTGAGAGAAGAACAAAGGCAGCAGTAAATAAAGCTTGACCTTACAATTTGTTGTGACTAGAAAATAAGGCAGCATTAGAATGAAGCAGAAATGATATGAGGAGGCCGTACTCACCAAAACAAAGCCTAACACAAAGAAGAAGCCCCGTCATCTCTCGACAGGTACTCGATGCTAGTAGAGAAATGCTCTTCCTTGTGAGGAGCATCGATGTGGTTGCTATAGAGATGCACGGTAATAAGGCTTATAAACTTGATGGACATTTCATGAGTAGTACATTGATAGAACATGATCAAGAAGCAGTGTCCACGTTTGCGATATAAATGATTACCAATAGAATGTGGGCTTTTGAAATAAGATTTTTGAAAAGTAATATCACTGGAAATATACGAGTATGACTTAAAACTCAAATAATTGAGACTTCAAACATGTCTGTAACGCATCTGAGTCACATCTTCAAAACAATTATCGGTGTCATCGAAAATAGGCATCCGGTGAGTGCAAACGGAGGAGGAAATGAGCTTTCTTTGTGTTGCATTGTGAGAACCTCAATGGCTGATCCTAAGCCTTTAGATTAAAGGTGTTGATATTGGCGAAATAGAGAAGATAAAATCAGCCATTATGATTCACAGATTGTCATAACCGTAATTGCTTCAAAAATTCGTCATTTCGAAGACAAATAAGAAAATAACGAGGCAGTCCAGCACACCACGGGATAAAAACCTCGCCATCTCAATACGGTGAACAATATCATGAAGTAAAAGAGATGAGGAGGAAAGAATACAAGGTAACAAAGTAGTGTAATAAGCGTCGCTGCGCATCCACAGAGGGTCAAATGGAACACCCCAGCGCTGCATCATTTATTATGTTCGTAACTTACGTACATCCTGTATGAACAATGTTGTTATGCATGATGTTGGGAGATGATAAGCGTCACTGCACACAACTTATGAACTTCAACAGTTCCATTCGGTAACATGATTACTAGAATATTAATAGCCCCTCCAGCACCATTAACACTTTCCCTAGCATTCGTCATGTTTTCCCTTCGTAAATAAATTTGTAAACTCATTCGCTACTTTAGAACACTTGAAAAAAATGTGAGTGAACATTTAAGCACGAAAAAATCAATTATACCAACTACAGTTCAAATTATTTTCATAATTTTTGAAGAAACAACGCACCACGGACATAACGATTGTCGTACGTGGTAGCCACTTGACCGTGGATGCCAGGGTAACAATTACTGCCCGCCTACAACAGACGCTGCATATCAGTCGAGGGGCAGCACTGGGCATCACTCTCAATAATATTGCAAGGACCACAACAATCTCAGTCACACTGAAACCCAAGCCTTCACACTCAAGTGTCAGTACACGATAATTGCTGTTTTGCCAGTTTTCAGTACAAACACTCCAAGTTTACACTCGAACACCATCTGAAACAAACACCCGTAGACACTACAAAATGATCTGTTGAGCTCCTACAACATATGTAGAAATTCTCTTCATTCGAAGGCCAACCAGGAGCCATTTGTGGCAAAGAGATGTGCCAAGCACGCACCATTCCTTATCTCCGTGGCAGTCATCAAATCTTGCTCAACAGATGCGAAAACACTATAGAAGCCAAACACACACACTGACCACTGTCAGTTGCCAAACTCTCCCTCATGCAGACACCCAGGAGCATCATCGAGGTGTCAAAATTTGGCACCATGCAGACACAACCAAAGTTAGAATTCTGGTCCCATGATGTCAAATTGTTTTCATTCAGATCGAGTGCAGGCTTCCTGGCATACAACGGAACAGTCAGTGCACACACACACACACACACAGCTACATGTTGCGCCACACTACCCCCAAATTTTAAGTAGTTAATCCAACTGGTTTCCTATTACTTTAAGTTTCTCTTACATTTTTCTCACATAGTAAAATTGGAGGTAATATATTGAAAGTCTCACATTTACTATCTCTGAAAATAATACAAAGTGCGGCAACATTACTTTCTTTTTAAAAAGGATTGCTTGAAGCCAAATCAACAACAATTGCGAGGGAGTGGCCAACACCAACGCTCGTATTCATGATCAATTGAAATAGACGGCCGTCAAATTGATGAGGGAGTGGCAGGACGAGCGTCTTGAGGAACACAAGAAACTAGAGGAATAATAGAAGCAAGCAGGGTGTGGCACAGACACCCCGGCACGGGCTATTCTAGGTCTATTACACGTGTTACCATCACTTTGGATGCATCACCCCACTACCATAATGCCATTACTCTCCGCTACCACCATCATGACGTACTCCTTACATGCATCTCCGTAAATGTTGCACACACAACAATTACGCTGAATTCATGAGACGGACATAATAATTACAGCAACAGACGTTGAAGATCAGTCCAGGCACAGCATGTACACATCTTACAGACCAGCTGCTCACATCATTTTCACAATTGATGCTCAGACATCAACAGCTTTTGATAAACGCCAATTTTACGATATCAAAATCACATACTAGTAATTATGCTTCAACAACCACTTGTCAGCAAAAAGTCGAAAATTTACCGATACTGAATACCAATATAAAAAATATGAGCAAATATAAATGTAAGCAAGAATAAATAAAAATATAAGCCCGGACATTTATAAATATAAGCATGAACACTTGTAAGCTCCATAAAACAGACTCATACGTGGTCGTGAATCAACAGACACTGGCAGAAACGTCAAGAACAAGCAAGTCTCTTGTTTTATCTGCATGGTTGACAGAACACCAATGAAAAGCGTCTAATGCTCTCATTCAAAACCATTTAGTTGCAGTAACAAACTGCAAGTTAAATGTACGAGCATTAAAGTTTATTTCAATCAGCAAATATATTTGTATGGTTCCCTCTGATAGGGAAGTATTAAATCAAGTTATCACTAGAAACATTGCAGATATCAAAGTCATAAGATTCCTAAAATAGTTTATTGAGCTTTACTCTGCAGTTTCCTCATGACCAAGTCGCTTTGAGCGAGTACCAGGCAAAGCAGCAGCTAGGTAGTACCAGGCAGAGCAGCAGCTAGGTAGTACCAGGCAGAGCAGCAGCAGCTAGGTAGTACCAGGCAGAGCAGCAGCAGCTAGGTAGTACCAGGCAGAGCAGCAGCTAGGTAGTACCAGGCAGAGCAGCAGCTAGGTAGTGAGATCAGTCAGCCAGTGAAACTTCACTAGTCCGTCATGTCCTGCACTTAAAACTAAGCAATTCTTATTTTTGAAAATCAAACAAAAATTTACAATCGAAGTCAATATCGAAGCCCGGAAACTAACTTGTTTGAATAAGGAAGCCATTTTTAAGATAAAATAAAAACTGTTATTTGAGCAACTAAATGGGATCATATAAAATACAGTATGTATTTCAACGAGAAATATTCTACTAGATGATGAATCATCAAATGTACTCTTGTAAATACTGCAATAAAATTATTATGTAAAAAAGGAACATTTGAAATTTAAAAAAGGAAAAAATTATCTCGCAATACATTAGGCAGGAATCTGAACAGAAGCACAGAACTGTACACACATAATGAGAACCATGAAAGGAACGGCGGTCATTGTGTCAGAAGGAATAACAACTAGCGGCCACACCTGGAAGCACTCGCAGTATCATCAAAGAGATGTCATTCAACTTCTCTACTACACTGAGATAAGGGACGATCTGCAGCGCTAATAACAGAACTTAGGGTCTCTGAGTGACATAAAAACAACAATATGAATCTGAAAAAACAATGAATTCAGGGTTTAGAAGTCAAGACGCAGCTTGAACTCGTCAGGTGTTCGTGCACTCGCTGGTGCCGCATTGTGCCTTCAACACGCTAACCTACGACCCTCAAAACCTGGCCGTTGATGCTAGGCTTATTAACACGTTGACTCCGAAGTGGTACGTATGTGTACCACTGAGGTTAGGTTCTGTAATTTTTTCAGATCCTTCTAGTGACTATACGTACAAAGTGAAGATTTACACCAGTCAGGCAATCAGAGGCAACGTGTTAAGCAGCCGCATAGAGACGTGCTCGAGGCAGCTTAAACAGAATTTTTTGTAGTCACGAAATGCAAAATAAATAAGAAAACGCTATTATTTCCAAATTATTGACTACATCATGGGTTCTTGAAGTGGTTGTTGCGCATCATAATGTTCAAGTGCAAGTACGCAGTTAATTGATCAGAACTCGTTCAGAGGGCATGACTGAGGGCAAAAAGTAATGGAATTATTTACGAGCGCTAACACGTAGTTTGGTGCACGCATGGCCGCAGGATTTAAATTCTAAACATGGAGAAAAGACAAAACACCGGACACCACGACCGAGATCAAAGGCCCAATACACAAAACTTGCAACATAAAATTAAATTGTTGCAGGAGTGATTGGTGGAGAGCACAAATAATAATCATGTCTGGGACGAGCCCTGGTTAGAACACTGTTTTGAACTAAGAAAATAAAAGCACATCAGCAAAACATCAAAGGTTTACACGAGAAACAAAATGATTCAAAAGTTATATTGCAAGTTTACTCTTGAAAACCTATCGCTGTTCTGAAGACATCCAACAAAATAACAAATACAAACAACAGCTGAAAGATACAAGATTTCAACACATAAAATAGTAAAGCAAGTTCCTGCATCATCTTTGCAAAGATTTCCTCTAAAAGCACAAAACAGACACTCAGCCCTGAGTCAGGTTTAATGTGCCAAGAAAAGGACCATGACACGACAAAAGAGAGCAGGAGTCGGAGGCTAAGCATCACTTGAGCAGGCAAGTGATGTGGGCAGTCGTGTGAGGCTTGTTGCAGGTCTAGTTACTTCTGCACTCGCTCACACCACTCAACACTCACACCCCTCAAAACACTCACACCAATCAAAACACTCACACCACTCAAAACACTCACACCAATCAAAACACTCACACCACTCAAAACACTCACACCACTCAAAACACTCACACCACTCAAAACACTCACAACACTCAAAACACTCACACCAATCAAAACACTCACACCACTCAAAACACTCACACCACTCAAAACACTGACACCACTCAAAACACTGACACCACTCAACACTCACACCACTCAACACTCTCAACACTCACACCACTCAACGCATCAATACAACAGGACACACAAAATAACACTCCCAGCACCACACGTTAGCCGGTAGTGGAATAACGCTGCGTAGAAAGGCAATGTAGAGGGTGTCCATAAACTCTCTTTACCATTTCAAGAATTTATTACAAATGCAATTGATACTTTATTCAGATTCGTTCTATTGTATTCAGTGTTTATTAACCTTTTTAATCACATTTTGCATTTGAGTTTCAGGGATCCTATTTGTGAAAGAAGTGTTGTTGAGGCTTTATGAGAGACTTTTATACGAGACTTTATGAACACCCTGCATATCATACGACCGCTGCATGCATTACTGGTAACGATGAAGGCACGTGTGTGTACACTCCAAAATGAGGTTTGTCTGCTTATTCAAATAGCCCACTTCAACAACAGTCTGATTGTGTCTGCAGTGGTATCAGTATCAGCTTTAGTTAAAACATACCATAAACATTTACTATTGTTGAAGCGCCTGCATTTAATCTGAACAAACTGGTAAATTCAACAGGACCGCACTATATAAATTTCATTTTTTAATTGTGCAGACGCAGGCAATGGTTCGTAACAGATGTGCTGTTGGCATGAGATGGTCGTAACATTCATCATATGAACTCTTTAACCACTTGTCAGTACGCTTTTGTTCGCCTGGTTCACATTTGTGTTCATAGAATGAGCACAAGCCGAGGGCTTGAATGCCTGCATGTTGAGCTTTAGATCTCTTTGACTCGTCAGGGTCTGACTCGTGCACAAAAAATCAACCATCCTCGTACTTACTTCGGTACAGAAAATAAACTTGCCTCCAATTTGAGAAATTTCCAAGACTTTCGTGTGTTTGGCCAGCATTCCAGGAGAGCAAATATGACCAAGGCTCCTCTAGCGCAACAATTAAGTAAGACAATTCTTACCCCTCACGGAAAATAGCTTCAGCGAGCAGTTGCTTGCACTCTGCACGTCGAAATGCTCTTCTTAAATTATTTTCTTGGTCAATACATAATGGTACACATTGTACTCATGCAAACAATGGAAATCTCGAACAACTAAAACAAGAGATAGTGTCAGCAAAAGATAGTAACAATTCCTCTGGGCATAGCAGCCCTACAATTAGTACGGACGTGGCATCGCTACTATATTTTTTTGTTCATAATGAAAAGCACCGTTCCGATGAACTTTTTGCGTGGTGCGGTGTATTATATATTATTGCAAAGCGTAGACGTTTGCGTTAGTCCACATGTTCCGGTTATTTTAAAATATATGTATAATGCATATAATGCTATGAGTACTAAAAACCGCGAAAACTTTTAAAAGAAAATGAAATTTAAAAACGAAAAGAAGACTTAAGTACTAGAATTGTGCGTTTGTAAACACATATTTCTCTCTGGCCTAGTGTTTGTGTTGTAGACAGCACAAAACACGACAGCAGGTTCACCTCCACTTACTAGAGCTTCATCTTCTGCACAAATGTTAAGCTTGTAAGACGCGTACATTCAGAGTTCTAAAGTAATTACTAGTTACATCTAAGGACCGAAAAAAACAAGAAAATTTTCGTGCTTTCAAATCAGAATTGTACTGAATTTGTTACTCTCCATTTTGTATAGTTTTGGCTATGCTTCTCTCTGAACAGGTAGCATCAGCAGGTGGTCCCGGTCCCTCACACACATGCTCTCTTATCTGCCAAAGAATGAATGCTCTCAAGATTTTGTTATCCATGATAAGAAGTTGATGGTAGAAATATCGAAAATCTACCTCTGCAAAACAAACAAAGAAGACTAACATTTCCAGATTCTCATTTCACAAGCTTAAAATTCTCTACCAAGCAGATGCTTCCAATGCTTATTAGGGTATAACCATATTATGAACGCACAAATTTAGAGCATTTTTAGAAATCAATTCGGTTGATTAATGGCCTGTATCCCAGGCACAGATGCTGACCGCCAGCTCATCACACGCTGGTACTGGACCCTCCTGTACCACTGCACTACCACAGCACGAGCTCCTGCACTACCACAGCACGAGCTCCTGCACCACTGCACTACCACAGCACGAGCTC
>VCRD01001196.1:100203-118879 GCA_006783055.1 Trinorchestia longiramus | reverse complement strand
CCACTAACATGGACTTGAGTTTTTTAAGTCTATAGTCGAGGTGTAGTTTTGAATGATCTACAGAAATTGCAGGAATAGTTTATAAAGTTAAATCAGGATTCTATTTACTATGTAAAATAAATATCTTTAAAATTTGTGAACGAAAACAAAAGTTTCCAGCAGAACCATAAGACTCTCAAACTTTATGCTTGGAAACAAGTCCTCATTATTATGAGGACTTGCAATATTTGACCTGCCTGCCTCAAATTCTGGTTTGGCTCAACTACTTTCAAATGAAATACATTTCATGATCAACTAATTAAAAATACATTGTAGTATGTCTTTGTTATATTGTACTCCTCACATGTTGCTTTCTAAGTTAAGTCTCAAATTTTCTGAGAAGTGATTTTGGGTACGCAAATTCAATTCTGATTTCAACGATAAAAAGTGCAAGTTCTTCTTTCTTGTAGAATGGCAGATGCCGACTTGATATGCTAGCTTTCTTAGTTCACGACTACCATTGACAGTCGTGCAAGTTGAACAGTTTGGTATGGCATCATGAAATATCTGTGACAGACTAGGGAGTTTCGCAGCGCGTTGTTAAAGGATTTTGTTTAGTACACCTTCATCACTCAGCAATCAACGGACAAGATGAAGGAAGTAGGACTTCATTCTTAAATAGAGCTGCAAAGATTTAGAATCTCTCTGCAAATTAAAGTTATTGAAGGACATAGAATTAATTTCGTTGTTCAGGTGCTTTCTAGAGCTGATTGTTCAATTTCAGATTAAAGTGTTGTTATAAAGATTCCTAATTTTCTTTTTCTCGCATTTTCTTTACTCCTGGCTGTTAAATTCTAGTAGATAAGCATCTTACGGAAAAAATTGTTACATTTGATATGTGAAATTGTTCATTATTCATATAATATTAAGAATACCTACGTGTTAATTCTAAGTTACAGATAGCTTTAGCGTCTTTTCTGTGGTACATGACCCACAATATGCAGTATTTTTATCCGTACTTGCACTTTTTCGGTCTACAACAATAGGATTTACCACAATAACTTCTCATGACAGATTTTTTGTATACGAATAGAATACATCTGATAAGAAACATTTCAATATAAAAGTCCTGAAGTAGCTGCTCAATATAGAGCCTCAGGTTATTCTCGACAAACATCCTAGTTGTCTCACCGTCAACTGAAGGTTTTCTTTCATACCTTCAGTTCCGTGATATTACCTTAGATTATGTTTTATTGATACACAGTCCTATGGTATCACCTTACATCAAGTTTCACTGCTACACAGTTTTGTGATATTATCTTACATCATGTTTCACTGCTACACAGTTTTGTGATATTATCTTACATCATGTTTCACTGCTACACAGTTTTTTGATATTACTTTACATCAAATTTCACTGCTACACAGTTCCGTGCTCTTACCTTATATCATGTTTCACTGCTACTTAGGTCGATGATATAACCTTTCATCACGTTTCACTGCTATAATAAAACGATAATAACAAAAAATTAGACCCATGAAGTAATATACAACGATTGTGATTCTTCAGTTCAGTTTCTTCTGCAGAGCAGAATAGACTTTTTTAGATGGTGTCCTTGGTTTGCAAGCCAGTGATATATAAAATTGCCGGCAAAAGTAAGATTTCGAATGCAACTGCCAAAGCACAATTTAACAATAAATGGCATTTCATTTTTCCTTAAGTACCAATTAACTCGTGAACGTATGTACGAGTAATATATTTTATGGCTGGAGGGCACATATGAGTTAAATTTTTTATTAAATGTCAATGGTTATTTAAAAATAAATGTTTCAGAAACTCAGAAATATACTTCGGATCTCGGACGTATTTTTCTGATTTTGATAGACCTTTAATCCTTTGTACAAACCCTTAAACATTTTAATACTGTGACACACATTATAGACAAATAAGAACCATAAATTAATTAAATGTGATACAACGAGTCTCAGTAAATGAGAATACAGTCTCAGATGAAATGCTTCAAACAGCCACAGGGTCGCCTACATCGTCCCCGGCCATTTCCAGAAGACCTCGGGGCTTGATAGCTTCTTCTGCCGTTAAACCAACTCTGACTTTTTGCTGCTGGCGAAGTGTTGCTGATGGATAACTTCTAGACACAACAGTAGTCGATATTTTGTTAGGGCCCATCAGTTCTGAAGATGCAGTCTGTGCAGAAAACTTGCCGGCCTTTTGCAATATCTGAGATGTAAAACTTTGATTTCCGTTACGGTCAGCATTTCTCATGGACAACTTGCAGGCCGCCGATGACGGTTCATCACAAACTTTGTCTTCTGTCTGAGAATCAGAGTCGCAACCTGAGTAACAAATTTCTTTTAGAATCGATGGGTCTATTAGTGTATGAGCATATGTTTGCCTGTGATCTAAATTATCAATAACTTCAATGGATTCAATGTAAGAACTTTCGTCAAAATTTTGGTCGTCACTCCTGTGCAAGTGAACATCGTTGTGAAGAAGAGGTACGACGACTGTCTGGTCCTCGGTGTTGTCCAAATCAATGATATAATCAGTAGTCCCTAAAACAACATCATTACTTCCATAGTTCAGATCGTGACGAGTGGCAAAAGACTCAGGTATTTTGGGAGTCTTGCGTACAACCTCTTTGGAAGGTCTGCTCTGCTTCTGTTCTGCAGGACGGTGTCTGAAGCGATGAAGATTTGTTCCAACCAACACTACAATGATGGCTCCATACAGCACCACAACCGCCTGGAATGCAAAAGAAATTTGTTTAATATAAGTGCAAAAAGCCCAATGATTATGATTTTTGCCACATATTGGTGATGAAGATGGCATGGATGTGCCCATACCACAGTCTTGTTTGATTCATCGACAATAACGCTCGGCCGCATACAGTACATACAGGAAAACATGAAGGACTGTGCCAGCTCGTGCTCAATGCTCGAAGTCTGAACCTCCCCTGTAATTCTCACCCGAAATAATTTCCACGCACATCAATTTTGTTTAAATGAGCAATGCGTGTAGTGCAATAGCCTTCACCAATGAAAATGAGTCTAATCACTAGCTGATGTATTTTTTTACAATGAAGCTTCTAAAGGTGAGAAAACTTTTTAGCTTTTATGCATGGCTACAAATTTTCAGTATACTCAGATACGTTTCCTTGGATTTTTGGAACAATAATTTCTGGCCAAAGTCGCCCTTATAAAGATAATTTCCCACCTAAGTGTCTCAATATCAGGAGCCGTCTTCTGCTGTTGACACGCTCAGACACTAACGCTGACTAAACACAAGCTTAAAGAGAATCCGTAACATGAAGAGACCGGAAACCCACATCTCTCATAAAAACACATCTTGCCATAAAGAGCCATGATAAATAGGGTGGAAATTATAAAAACAGCTGAAATGGTAGAAACAGAAATCCCTGAAAAACAAATTGGAGAAAAGCAAGAGGAATGAATACTACATATACTTGGTACTTGAGGTTTCATGCTTCGGGTGAGGCAAAAGAGTGACGGGAAGTCTCAGAGTACATACCAAAGAACAATAATTATTTATGAGTTTTTCTCGTTAAGTAATGTAATAAGAATATATAAATACATTGTGTTTATTCTCCAGCATAAGTCACACATTTTTACACCTCCAATTTTATCTGATAGTAAAGCTTGTTCTCGAATGAGCTGTTGATGTAAATATTTAGTATAATTATTTGCTCTGTCATTTCCGAGAACAGATTTCTAAGAAAACAATTTCTAGGTACACTTCATTCCGTGTACTTAGTTATGTAGCATGCTTTTAACTAAAACTTTGATGTATAATTTATTCAATTACTCTTGCTAAAATATTTTTTAAATGGATTCCCACTCGATGCTTTTCGAATGTACATATTAGCTTTCACTGTAGCGTAGTGGCTGGCGACCTGAGCTTCTACTGGCTGGTTTCTTGGTTTGGGAGTTGATATGGACACGTGGCACTCGAATTTTTCCTGCTTGTGAGTCTAGAACCAGAAAAACTGACGTACGACTGACTTAACTTAAACCGACTATTTTTTCAAAACTTCCAGAAAATCGCAACGCGTTCCTATGAGCTCCACCGCAAGTCACAAGATGGATGGAAACAGTCGCTGGAAACATGATCACTAGTCTTAAGATGTTACTATTGATAATTTAAAAATCATTATATACACTACTTCATGTATACCTGAATACAAAAATCCTATTTATTTTTTTCCTTTTCGTTTATTCAAAATTCTCAATATTGTGAGTTTTAACTACTCATTGTCGTCCCAAAATACTCGTAAAAAAGTCAATACGAGTGTGAAATTATCAATGTTTGTAAATAATTTTCATGCCTAGCATCTTTAAAGGTTTTCCCAAAAACAAATTAAACTAATTTCACAAGGAGCTCATTCTTACAAAGTAAATCGTCGTCAGAGGCAATGGATAATTCCTTACGTTTTCGCCCACTTTCTTTTTTAGGGAACCTATAACACGAACGGAAAAAATTATTTTACGAGTTTATTCTATTCTTCCGGTCTAAATAAAAGGATACAGAGGCATTAACGACAAAGTGTAAATATTTCAGAAGTTTCATTAAGTGATGCCAGTTGCTGAGCTCTGCACTTCAGCAGCCAGTTTAAATAAGTTTTTAACCAATGTAAAAGCAACTTTAGCAACGCAAAGCAAACACAATCAAGTAGTTTCGAGTTGAAAAGAATACATTGTGCCCAAATTCTTCATGTTTTAGTTTCATGAATATTCAATAAAGTTTCTAGGTATTTATTTTTTCTTAAGCAGAGAAGTCTCCACATCATTGATATTTTGTTCCGAAGTTAAGGCTTACGTGTTTTGACTTAGTTTCTTCACATTTTGTTAATTTATTTAGTTCTGTAAAATCGTACATTTACTCTTAATAAATGGTAATTAGAAACAGTAGTAAGAGCGCAAGCGCTATTTTCAATATTTAATCATATCAGGCTACATGACTGAATTTTTAACTGCATATGTACATGCCAGGATTTTATTATTATTTGTTAATAACTTCATGACCGTTTGAACATAATTCATAATTAGCTGTAAACAATAATTGTTTTCTCATTGTAATACTCAACTGTAATTAGTTCGAAATGAGATCTGAAATGTTTAATTAATTGATCATGTTTTTCTGTATATTCGATCCGAAATTGATTAGTTCCGAGCAAGATAAAAGAGAGGCAGTGTCTGGTTTACTGCCTTCTACGAACTGCCATCGATCTGTGAGTGGTAGCTCCCAATGCTGCGAGCAGGCTGTTGATACTAGGAAACTGTTGACACTGGACAACTGTTGACACTGAACAACTGTTGACCCTGGACAACTGTTGATACTGGGCAATTTGACACTGAGCAACTGTAGACACTGGGCAACTGCTGACACTGGGAAACTGTTAGCACTAGGCAACTGTTGACACTAGGCAACTGTTGACACTGAGCTGTAAAGGAACATCAGCTGCTCAATCCCAAGTAAACTGCGGCCGACGTACATGCACTGTATAGTTTGAACATTGACTACTTGTTTAGCTTGAAAGTCATGATAGTAATGATACAGTCATAGGTTTACATATTTCAAGAAATGTATGAGGTATATGTATTAGGTGTGTATCACACGAAGAACAAGGTATCAAGTTTGGAGCTGTTAACCGAAAGGCGAGCTTGAGGGCAGGGGAAACATAAACAGTAGGGTTTGAGAAAGGTCGCAGTGTTTGGTTTCGTGGCTGAAGAAAGTTTCACACACAAGCAAATTTATTGGTAGAGACCTTGTGACTCTCAAGAATTACGTAGTCGTGTAACTCTCAAATTGACTGAAGAGTGGGCGGGGTATATCACAGACGTTTAGAAATCTATTTCAGATCATTAGACAAATAAGAAGATGGGAAAATGAAAAAGATCCGTGGGAGGAGCAAAGTCCATATAAAAACGGTAGGAATGGTGGATGCAGGGCTCTGGGAAACGAGATCTCTGCGACAATGTAGGCTATTGCAGCATGGGTGGAGAAAGTGTAGAAGTGATTGGAATTGATTTAAATTAATTATCACACCAGCGAATGACAGTAGATTTTACACGTGCACCTACTCGTGTATAATGGGGGAAGAATAGCGCAACAGTAAGGAATGAAAGGGGAAAAATTAGTGTTATTACTAATCTGTTGTAATCGTGAGCATTAAACATCGACACCTATCGTCAGCAACAAATCTCCAGTGCAAGGGCAAGTTTTAATATTATTATTGTCAACGTGATCGAGGTTCGCGACAGGGTAAATTTCGTAAGCTGTCATGGATGCCCACTGATTTAACTAAATTGTTCGGTGTGCACACTTAACTATCCAGCTATCAAGTATGTAATTGATCTGCAATAGCGTACTGTTTGATAGGACATTATACGCGGTTTATATGCCAAAACGTGGTAGATGGCTCACATTTTCCATCCCGTGATGTTTAGAATAACATGAATTCAATCTTTTGTGTGTATTATTGTCCTGCCTATTGCCATTCAAAAGAAATATCGGAACACCTTTTACCGTTTCATTTATTCAAAGGATTAAAGTCCCTCTAGTGCGATTACGTATGTTTGGTGCATTTAATTAATTGTGTTATTTACAAGTGTTCATTGAAATATAACGGAAGAACAGCATGAAGAAAAACCATGCGTTGAAACCAAGATTACGTAAATTATGAGAGAGAAATAACTCATCATCAATATATCAATGTACAGTGAAAAGTAGGCAAAAAAGTTTTACCTTTTTAAATAAATTAACCAATCATTTAATAACAAATAGACATCATATAACCATACAGACGTATCGCCATATAAATAACACGAAGCACATGTATGGTTCGTAGTGTTGCACAAATATGACATTATTTAAAAATTTCTATTGACACTAATTTTTAAAAATTTTTAATAATTTTTCGGGAATCACAAGACCTTATCAGTACTAAAATGAACCCATACTACTCTTGCCTTTTGTTTTGATATAGATATAACCGTATTTATTTTCAAACGAGTTCACACAATCAAAGAATGAGGTGCACTAGAACTGGGTGAAGCACGATTTGATCTAAAGTGACCTGGATGATCAGAGGACTCAGTTGAGCTGACCAGGTGGAAACATGCTATCAGCAAAGGCAGTCTCATTTAGAAATCGTTGAGCTGGCACCAGGAATCAAACCCTGCATTACACGAGTCGGTACGCTCTTTCATTAGTCGCTAGAAGACCAGAAAGTTATAGATTGTACAAGAGTGGAAAAAGGTTCAAATCTCCTCAAAAGTAGGCAATGCTACTACTAATATTCATCCGCACTAATATAACAGTACTGATTATAAATATTCCTGACACTCTTTAGAGATATTGCAAATGAGTCTACAGTATATAAAGAGTAAGCTTGTACGACCCTGGCGTTATATATTCAAAAAGCAGAAGGGTAGCTAACTATGGGAAAGTTCGTTCAGGCGGAAGAGTTCTTCGTCTGCACCCCAGGCACATAGCATTTTTGGTCCATAAGTCCTGCAGACACAATTGTGCGAGCGTCAGCCTTTTCCTTAATTGCAGACCCAGGACTAGAACGTTCGGAACACAGCTCCAGAGTCCGCAGCTAATTCCTGCAGCTATTGGTACGACAGGAGGTCCCGCGGCGAAACTTATCACAATCTCTAAAAACTTTTCTCATGTGATTTTTATGCAAAGGTCTATCAATATTTAATAAAGTTGGGCACCTGTTGGTGAGAAGCGTAGAATTAACACCCGAGTGAAATTTGTGCCTCAAACATGACTATCATCTTCAATATTGAATGGAAGCTTACATTTTTTAACAGAAGCTTTGCACTCATTAAAACATTTCCTGCGATTGCCTAGCCGGTGCAAATCTTTACTTTGTACACATAGTACCTAGAACGCTTTGAAAAAATTACAGAACCTAACCTGAGTGGCCCACCGGTGGGTCACTTCGCAGGAAATGTGTTAAGTTGATGGACTAGTCAAATAAAAACGGGAATTTACGTGGTAATAAATATTACAGTTGGAAGTTCTGAATTTTTAGGGCCGTTTCAGAAAGCAGCTTCCTAAGTTGACACATTAAGAGAATATCAAGAGCAAACATTGAAGCTTTTGTCATTGTGGAATGGAAAGAGGAAATGTATTGTGGAACATAATATTTGTATATCCATTAGTGGTCAGATGAAAGAAAAAGAATATTTCATGCCAGTTAGAGCAAGTTTTTTTCAGGACTTGAGCAGGATTTCGAAATTTTCAGATTACACGTATTTTAATCTTTCCTGTAACAGTAGCAATGCTCATGTGTTAACTTGAAATGCAAATCACACATAAAGCCATTTAAAAAATGGCTTTAATCGTTCCTGATTAACAAAGAAAGAGTAACAAAACTGTAGCTCATAATTTAAAGGAAATCAATAATTTTTCTTCACTTTTTTAATCGATAGACGATTAGTCGTCCAATTATACGCAGTCGTGTAAGATATTCCTGTTCACTGATTTTAAAATGCGTGTACTGACCCAGCTATCTTATTGATGTCTCAGGTTTTTTAAACTCGTAATAAATATAATGTATGTAAAATTATGCACCTAAAGGACCTCACGCGTTAAGACAATTCTGAGCACAGATTTGGAATCAGAGGACCAAATTTAGTTATTTGCAACAAAATTTTCTGAAATAGCAGAGACGAAGTTGAAATTTGTTGGCTATTATTATTTTTAATGATATTGTGAACTCTTTTACATTGTTGTTTTCTCTTGTAGTCAGTGTTTGTTATATCCCATGCCTTAGTTTGAAAGCGATTCAACCATTGGAACTCATTGTTCCATTAAACACTATCATAAATAGGATGTAGATGCTCAAAATAATTCAAATCAAATTGGTGATCAACACTTAGTTTATCATTTTCAAGAATTTCAAAATTTATTCGTTCTTATTTGTATTCATTTTTATTTGAGTCATAAATCAAGGCTACATAAAAGAATGAGCGCTATTGTACTACACCGTGTTATCTCAGGTAATGCAAATTTTCACATAACCCACAGTCACCCTATCCGACTTGTTTTACGTAAACTTCCTCTTTTCGAGATGTTCAGCGTCATACCAATGAACATTTCAATGATTTTTGACGACCAAGTTGTTCCCGTTGTCTAGCAGCATAAGGAACAATGCCAATTTTTGACTGAAATTAATTTAAAGTTTCTGACAAAACTTTACTGAAATGGTACGTAAATTTTCCAAGTCTGACATGCAGTTCGTTCTAACGCCACAGTTTATATCGGAAATTCCAGAGCAAGTCAACGCCTATAAAAAGCCACAAACACTGAAAACATACCACACAAAACTTGTTGCCTGAGACCAGACTGCACCCCACACAACACGACGGACAACTTGCAGTGAGGCATCAGTCCTACTCGCTCATAAAAATGCTACTTTATATGCAACAAAACATCCAGAACATGTGCCAAAATTTAGAAACCGTTCGGAAAGGAAGTCTTTGCATCGTATTTGATGTATCTACTGAGCTTGTCTGTTGTTTATAATCTTAATATCGTGCAATGTTAGCATTCTGAAGCTTTTTAAAGTTTGCTTTGTAATACAGATTATATAGCTTACAGTTCATAAATGTTATTATGCAACGACTATTATAAGTAGCTTGATGCCTTAGTACTACTTAACGTTCATAGAGTTCTTAAAAATTGAATATGAAAGTAATTCTTAGTTCTAGTGAAATTCCCTGTTTCTCATTGGAAAATTTAGTTTAAATACATTGAGTGTTTTCTTTCACATATGTTGTGTAAGATATACCTCCGTGGGCTCAGGATACGCATATCACTAACAGTATACACTGGCTCGTGTTGTAGTAACGGGAAAAAATGCAATAGGAAGTTAGATTCCTACATCCTTTACCTCACTCTCTCCTCTCACTTTCACCTCGGCCCACCCACCTCCTCCAACAAATGCTGTATCAGCAAAAGAACTGAGAGTGCGACGTGTACGAATTGCTTAAGAGGTCATAATAACCAGAAATAATTATGGTCGCTCTGGGAACGCAACACAATGCACTATTTTGGTCGCTCTGCGAACACGACACGCCACTATTTTAGTCACTCTACGAACACGAAACACTGCACTATTTTGGTAGCTCTGAGAACATGACACTCTGCACTACTCATAGCTGAAGTCCTAATGGTGAGACCGTGTCTGATGAGTAATAAAATATTCTCATTGAAGCAACAATGCCTTTGCCTTTGATGTAATTACAGCAGTGAACTTCATTAAAGAGTATGCACTCACCTGGCGTTTGTTTTCTGAGTCGTACAAAACATCGATTCTGTATTTTTAACACTCTTGTTACACCTATACGTGAGGTGGCATTCCAATAGAAAGTTTTGAAGAGAATTTTCAAACTACGTGAAGAAAGACAACAATTTTTACACTACGTTAAACTAGACAAACAAGCAAAGTTCTCTGCTGTCCGTTATATATATACCTCTCTTTTACATTTTATACATTTGAATCCAAGAATTCCATCAACCAGGCACTGCAAAAAGAAAATAGTCACAAAGTTTCATTGTCGTGAAAAATTAAAAACTCAAAATGCAGCCATGACATGAAAGATCAGAAAATAAAATTAACAGTCAGTCACACGTTGATTAAAACCAGCTGAACGTTGATGGCGATGTCCACGGGGTGACGAAACAACTTATATCAATTGGCAGCCGTAGAATCTTTCACTATTTTTATAAACTACAACTATTGATAAAAAATCATTTTGTTTATTTCTTTTTTCTTTCAAGTCTACAACCCGTTCGTACTCTCTTTTGGTGATCCGCTGTCTGAGGATAATTTAATTCCAGAACAGTTTATCGATGTCATGTTTTCTGTGCAATCCATTGTTGAGAATTAAGGAAAGTCCTATTCCGATGTTGTAAATATTCTCTGTTGAATTTGTAACTTCCCATGACTGTGAGATAGCGTTTTCCTCGCTACTTGTAATCAAAACCAAATCCCTAAACACTTAAGATGTGACAAATAATATGAGAGTTGCACTGACCAAAACATGATATGAGAGTTGCACAGGCCAAAACATGACATGAGAGTTGCACTGACCATAACATGACATGAGAATTGCCCAGGCCAAAAGATGACTTAAGAGTAACACTGGCCAAAACAACATGAGAGTTGCACTGACCTTAACATGACATGAGAATTGCACAGGCCAAAAGATGATATGAGAGTTGCACTGGAAAAACATGACATGAGAGTTGCACTAGCCAAAATATAACATGAGAGTGGCACTAGCCAAAATATGACTTTAGAGTAACATTGGTCAAAACATGACTTGAGAGTTGCATTGGCCTAAACATGGCCAAACGTAAATGACCTGCTTCGGGCAAAACAGATGCACACATCCCGTTGAATGAGTGAACATTTGATGACTAAAATTTAACATTTTCTGAATTAATACTCGAATTATTAGGCAAAAGTGTTTTAGTGACAGTAGCCTATATTTTACTTGCAGTAGTTTTATAAATATAAATCAATATTATTATTATTAACGGTTTTCGAATCGAAATTTTGAACACATTTGTAATATCTTGGTTTATGTGTTCTATTCACTTTTACCAAAACTCCGCAGAGATGAAAGTTTCTTGATCAACTTAAAGTTTGTTGGAGCTTACCCAACAAACTGATGGAAGTTAGATAAAGTAAAATACAGTGGTTATAAAAGTATTTGGTACATCATGTTTTTTCTCGAAAAATAATGATTAGTTTCAAATGAAATTTTGTACATACTTTCTAACGATCATTATCAAATAATGCACAGAAGAAAATTGAAAAACATTCTTCCAAAAAAATGTACTACTTATATTATGAAATCAACCCATGCAAAAGTATTTGGCACGACATACAATTATGATGAAACGCGAATTTAACGTCTATGTTCTTTCATACTGATATGCCATTATATTTTAGATAATCCCAGCATTGCACGATTGTTTATTCTTCAATTGTTGACTGTGGTGATAGCATGTAGCAATGATAAACTTTAAAATGGTGAAAACTATAGAATTATCGTATGATGCCCGAAATATGATCACTGAACGCCACAAAATAGGCACGAGATACCTTAGGGTTGCTCTTAACTTAGGATAACATCTTAACTTGGTTCTAAGCATCGATGGAGCTATTGTTAGAAAGTAGAAAAGTTGTGAAACTACAACGAACATCCACGAAGTGGTCGACCACGCAAACTGACTGAGAGTACAGGACGATCTATTGCCCGAAGTGACATGAAAAACTCTTTTTGACTCATGATGAAATTCAAAATGACCTTAAGAACGTCAAAATCGAATTAAGTAAGGATATAATTAAGATATAAGCCCATTGTACAGGACTAAATTAGATGTTACCAATAAAGACTTCGTGATTGAAACGCATACATGCGAAAAATCGAATAAAATTTGCAAAAAATATGAAAATGAATCAGATGACTTCTGGAAAAAGTAATCTGATCGGATGTAACAAAAACATAACTTTCTGGAAGGAACGTGCACACATGTATATGGAGGAAATAGGTACTGAAAACGAGCTATCGAACACTATACCTTCAGTCCAATATGGGGGTGAAAGTGTGATGATTTGTTTTTCTTCGTATAATGGAGTCGGAGAAATGAAAATAATGGAAGGAATAATGAATTAATCAAATTATATAGACATTTTGTCAGAGCACCTTTTGAAAAGTGCGGAATCGCTGCAACATGGCTGTGATGTCATATCATAACATTGATATAGGGTCATTGTCAGGACATTGACTCAAAACAAACCGCCAGAAAAATACATATATGGTTCAGAGATAACGACATTGATGTCTTGGAATGGCCTAGTCAGTCTCCAGATTTGAATCCTATAGAAAATCTATGGACGCAATTGAAGTTCCAGGTCCATTCAAGAAATTCAAAAGATATCGAAGAATTGAAGAAAGTATGTAAAGAAGAAGGGATCAAAATTCAACCAGTTTCATGCAGAAAGCTTTTTGAAGGTTACAGAAGAAGAGAGAAGACTGTTATGGAAAATAAAGGCTATGCAAGCAAACGTTAAATCAACCTGCCAAATACTTTTGCATGGGTTGATTTCATAATAGTGTTCACAAAATTTTTTGGGAAACAATGTTTTTCAATTTCCTTCCGTGTATTGATTTATAATGTTCGTTAGAAGGTACGTATAAAATTTAATTTTAAATCAAACATTATTTTTTGAGAAAAATAAAAAACATGATGTACCAAATACTTTTGCAACCCATTCTACCAATGCATCTGAGTTCTTCGATGATTTATGATAAAGTATGAGGATAAAAATAAATTTTTCAACCATTAGATTCCCGACCTAGGGAGAATGTAAATCGATGTCAACGCCCAAGATTTTGTAAGTGGCTGCAAGAAATAGCTATTGAGGTGAGAATGACATCTGCAATTTTTCCTCAGGAAACAAAGGATAATTGTTGCATGGCTCACCAGTACGTAGACGACTGCATCCTTGGCCACCTCAGGAGGTAAGGTGCTCTGGAAGTGAACTGACGAGCCTGGTGTGAACTCTGCGTCAGAGGTCTGCGGGTAACGCGGCACCATCGCACTTTTCTTCCTGGCTCGCTTCTGTCACCAATATTGTTTTGAAATTCAATAAATTTATCTTTTTTGAAACGTGTAGACGCTTAAACTCATGTCCACCTTCAAATGAATATTTGTTGTCTGACTAAAGTATTGTTCAGTGAGTTTCGTGGTTGAAACTTTTTCTTGAAGTAAATACAATAATTCACAGAATAAAATTATGTTGAGTATAGTAAATTGCCACGCTCGACCCAGTAGTAGTCTTGGAGTCAATAAGGATATTAAAAATTGTTTTGTGACAATAACAATTAACTAAATTTTTACAACATACAGGAAATGGGGCTTGTACGCATGTTTGAAATTAGTATTGACATGAAGCCGTATTGGAAAATAGCTTCAATTCGAAGACGATTCGTTCGGTAGAATCTGAAAAGGAAATAAATACAAAATGAGACTAAGTTCTATAAAACACCAAGTTTAAATTACTTTTATAATTAGTACAAGATGCATTACAGACGAAATTTTTGTTCTGAGAAGCTGAATTAATAGTGAAACGAATAGTCCTAACAGATTGCTGTTCACGAACTGAAGAGTGAATAACAAAGAAACAACTTTTGGAAAGTTAGCTGACTGAGTGAAGTGTAGATTAAAAAAAGGATTGACTGTGTGAACTGTAGCGTGTGAAGAGTGAGCTGACTGTGTAAAGTGTAGAGCTAGACTTGAGTGTAACAGTTTCGAACAATCTGATTTCAATCATAATATGAAATTGTCGGATGCATAGCAGGTGTATAAAATTATTATTACCTAAGTTTTGTATTTCATATGAAAGAATACAGAGCTGTATTTAGAACAAGTATTAAATGAACCATATATGCATATAACTCGAGGCTTCTCAGTTCTCCGCTTATGTGTTTTTACCATACAGAGTATGTGTACTGTGGTGCAGGGTAGACGTGTTAGGCCTCTTATATGTGTACTGTAGTGCTGGGTAGACATGTGTTATGATACATAGATGTGTGTTATGTGTATGTGTCTCATGATGTGTCATTATGTGTCTCACGTGAATGTGCCACAACGCGACACATGATAGTGGAGCGAGCGCCGCAACACGAGGGAAAGTATACAAACAATTGATAAGCCAGGCAGCTAAAAGGGACCGCCGCAAAAACGCTGAGCGCGACAAGCTAGACAGGCAGCCAAAACATACACTGCAACAATCGCTCCCGGTACGCCGAGGGGGGTAGGCTCGTATCAAACATAAGGGACGCTGAGAGAGCAGGGAACTTAAAGCTAGAATTTTGCGAAGAAAAGATGTGACCTATTGGTAACCATGTGGGGTAAAATTTGACCCTAGGAGATGGGTATGATAAGTGTCAATTTGGTTCAAGGTAAATTAAATTAAAATCATCATGCCGATGAATAACAGTCAATCTCACACGTGTACTAAAACGTGTGAGTTGAATTCTCATGTTTTCAATGTGAAAGCTTTATTGAGTTTTAATTGTTCAGTGTCGTACTTAACTATTCAACAATTAGGAATGCGATCAATCGGTTTTAATAAGTCATAATATTTTTGTGGTTTATCTGCCCGAATACGGTAGATTACTTCCATTATTCATTTCCGTGACCATTAGAATAACACATGTTAATCTTTCTGTGTGTGTGTTTATTATCCTTTCTCACGTCAACCATTAGAAAAATGGAAACCTTTTAACTATTTCATATGGAGGTTTAGAGCTCTAGGAAGGTGATTATGTCGTTTTGCTAGTATTTGTTTAAGAATGTAATGTACAATTATTGATTAGAAATAGCGAAAAAGAAGCAGCATGCAGAAAAACCATGCATTTGAAACCAAGATTTTCGTGACTTATAAGAGAAAGAAAATAACTCGTCATAAAAAATTATCGAACAAATAATCGAGTAGAATAAATTAAGAAATCATAATAGGTAACAAATATTTCTATATCGCCACACATGTTACGCCTCTTATATGTGTACTGTGGTGCTAGGTAGACGCGTTAGGCCTCTAACAGAATAATGGGTATGCAACTGGAAAATAATCGCAGCACAACCGCAACTCCAAGTCTACAAAAATAGTTGCAATCGCACCCGCAACCACAATTCGCAAACGTAACTATTAAATAACAAAACTCCTTAAAAAATATTGAGCGTGTACTGCTCACACAGAAACACTAATGAATAATCCTCAATAAAAGGAGCACTTTTGGCTCAAAGAAAGATTGCAATAAGTCACAGAATTTCAAATCGTTTTACAGCTTACTGAGCTTAGATCCGATTTTTGTTTTCGTCACCAATCACATTTTTCCTACATTTTACTTTCAGTGGGATAGCATTGCTAATCACTTCATTAGAAAACATTAAAACTCTGTAGTTAGTTGTTCAAGTTCATTTAAATAGCCTGGTGTTTATTTGATTCCCTTTCAGAAATGTAAGCATTTCGAAGTGGCTGTCTGAAAGACGAGCACATTTAGGTTGCAATATCCCTTTACCTAATAAAAAAGCCTTTTAACTGCAGCACTCGAGGACATGGAAGTATTGAACTTCATAAAGTAGGAAACAAAGTTACTGTAGGGAAACATGGCTGGATGAATAACTGGATGCTTGAACCCAATAATGACAGGCTCTTCCAACCATTCATTCATTTCATTTAGAGTACCTTTTTTCTAGTTGATGCGCTCATCATTTTTGGATAGAGTAGAAGAAATCATCATCTGTCTCAGTTTCCGTGCTGCTGCACTCGGAAGACAAGGTAGCAATACTTTTGATTTCTAAGGCCATTTATTTATTATTTATTTGAGTTATTATTTATTTTTCTTAATTATTATTTTAGATATTTTTCAACTTAGCTCTAAAGGTTGCGGTTGCGACTTGCTGTGAGATTTGCTCGAAATAGTTGCGCCGCAACCTAATTCGGAACTCTTTAAAAATATGATAGTTGCGACGCAACCGCAACTAAAAAAGTTGCGGCAAAACTGCCAAACACTGCTCTTATATGTGTAATGTGGTGCTGGGTAGACGTGTTACCCTCTTATATGTGCACTGCAGTGCTGGGTAGATGTGTTACACCTCTTATATGTATACTGCGGTGCTTGATAGACGTGCCACGCCTCTTATGTGTACTGTGGTGCTAGGTACGGGTACTAGGCCTCTAATATGTGTACTAAGTGATGTACTAGTCCTCCTACAGGTGTACTGTGCAGTGGTGGGTGTTATAATGAAAGACAATAACCTCATAGACGATAACAGATAATCGAAAACTGGCGATAAATTTGTAGCCCAATTAGGTGATAACCGAACAATCGATAAATCCGAAATTCCGATTCTAGTGATGACGCTAGTGATATTTAAAAATCAAAACATCGATAGATCCAAAATTTTATCTCTGTTTCTATCTTAGAAAAATTAAACACTTAGAAAAAAGTAGAACAGCATTAGAACAATTTTAGCAAAAACTTAATTCTAAGTATATACCTATTGTCTCCTCACTAATGAAAAGTACTGTTTTACGTAAAATAGATATATTCGTACAGCCACTGTCTAGACCAGGTTCTGCAGCATATTCTCTTCGCAAACATGAGTACGTTGAATTTTTCATCAGACAAAGAGCTCCTCTCAGCCCTGATGATGTCATTGCCAAGAGAGAACTAGCCCTCCACCGAGATGCTATTTGGTATCGCCATGTTGCATCTCAAGAAGAGGTCAATAAGGGCCTTCTCACTGTTGAAAGCTGGATCTGCGAGACTCTCAGCTCCTTTCGCCTGCAACCATGCGTTCACAATTTGCAATCATACTTTCCCAAGTGGCATCCTTCTCTTAACAAATGCTTCTGTAATAGCCCTCCGTCTCCATGTCCTCGCTGCTGCTGATGCTGGCGGTCTCCAGATCAGCACGGCACATGATCTCCTTCATCTTCCTCTCCATCAGTGACTTGATCTTCTAGTTCTTTACCATTCGTTCCTCAAAAGCTCCTATCTATTTTAGGTAAGACTTTGTGTGGAAGTCAGTGGCGAGAAAACACTCCTCATACTCAAAGGTTGTGGTAAACCTCCCCTCCAAGGCAGTAAGAAGAGTGTTCACCAAGGGCTCGCAGAAACGGAGGTCGCCGCTGGTCGTCAAGTTAACCAGCTTTTTCTTAGCCACAATAAAAATGGGAATCAGGCAGCGCAGGTAGCATTACTTCTCCCCCTGGTAAGAGGGACTAAATCTCAGCGAACGTTTTCAGAAAACGTCAAGACAGGCCGCCCCACACTCCGTTCACTATGCATTCCATTCCTAGCTCATGCCTACCTTTTTCTCCCTCCAAATCATCACTGGACTAATCTAAAATCTAAAACTAATATTATCAATTTTCGCTAGTTTGGAACTAGGAGTATCTGTGATACCAATGAATCGATAACGCAGAAAAAATTATCCGATAGGCGATTACACAGTATCGATATCGTTATAAATTATCACGATAACGCCGATATAAGTTATCACGAGAAGTCCGAGGGCTGTCACTGTGGTGCAGGATAAATGCGCTTGGCCTGTTATGTGTACTGCGATGCAAGGTAAACGTTTTCTGTGTTTGGACTATATAAAATTGGACTATATATTGGATATACATATATATATATATACACACACATGTATATACATGCATACACACATATATATATATACATGTTTATATACATGTATACATATATATATATATATATATATATATATATATATATATATATATATATATATATATATATATATCACCAGCTTGGTCGACTGGTGAGCGAATCTACTTGCGAGCGGAAAGCCCCGGGTTCGAAACCCGCTGCCGACATGGTTGACTCGGCTAGAAATACGGCATGATACTTGGGTAAACAACCGAATAATTATCAAAGTAATTATCCGACCCATGAATGGGCCAGAAGGTTCGTTCCTATAGCCTCATTCTATTCTATTCTGTATATATATCAGCATATATATATATATATATATATATATATATATATATATATATATATATATATATATATATATATATATATA
>VCRD01001196.1:46195-100178 GCA_006783055.1 Trinorchestia longiramus | reverse complement strand
ATATAAACATATAAATACATACATAAATATATATATATATATATATATATATATACATATATATATATATATATATATATATATATATTCTAATCAATAAACACAACAGGGTGTTTCAGAACTAAGGTAACAAGTTTTGCATATTAAATAAATCATTTAAAACCAATGTTTGGTTATTTAGATCTTACATTATTTTGACTGTAGTAAAATAATCTTTCTATTTCGAATGTCTAAATTTTAAATTCATACTTCATATAACGGCTGTGGATCTAAATATCGTTATAAAGCTCCACAAAGAAGGCGGGAGTACCTTATCAAAAAAAATTAAAAATGAACCGTTCAACTGTTTGAAAAATTCTCAAAAAGTTTTAAAAGACTGGTACAACCTCTGATAAACCAGGATAAGGCTGGAAACGATGTGTTTGGATCAAAAACTTATCAAAACACGCAGGACAAGTTGCTTCAAATCCACGTCGATCCCATCGAGAACTGGCTATAGAAGCCGGTGTTATCAAAACTTCAATGTATCGAGAGTTGAAGGAGAATCTTGAAAAAAACATTACAAAATGATGAAACGTCACGAGCATATTGAATATCATGAGAGTATGAGGGATGAAAGAAGTCGTCACATCCTTAATGAAATAGCTCAACGCACGCTCACAAACTTGGTGTCACAGATGAGAAAAATTTACATTCAGCCAGTTGTAAACCATTAGAACGACCAAGTTTGGAGTTCCTCAGGTTTAGTTGATGGTAGGATTGTTACAAGACGTCAAAATACACAGTCTGCCATGGTTTGGGCACCTGTGACAGCCACAGGAAGATTCCTGCTTGTTTTTGTGCCTTGTGGGTCAAAGTGAACTCTGAATGGTTCAGTTCTCTTATTTTGGGATCAAAGTTACCACCATGGGCTACAGGACATTTTCATGCTTCATTGTGGTGTCTCCAACAGGATTCAGCATCACCACATGACTCTATCTTAAGCCATACCTGGATTCAGAGAAACATTCCATCTCTCATAAGCAAAGAGGTATGGCCAGCAAGGAGCCTCAACCTCAATCCCTTAGAATTTTCCATTTGGTCTATTTTGGAGACAATGATCTTATCTACTTCTTACACTTCTCTCGAGTTCCTTAAAGCAAAACTGCAAAAGGGATGGGAAACAATTCCACAAGAGCAGATACGTGATGGATTTGTAAATAGACCAAGGACTACCATAAACAGGACGTGCATGGCTATATACCTGACTACGCTAGTGGAGGCCATTGCATTTTTAGTAACACAACATTTTCTATTTGACAAATTGATCAAAAATTACTTCTCCAGAGCAATAGAAGGGATAATAAGGTTTTACAGTGAATTTTAAACCGTTTAAAGCATTTTAATGCTTTGAAATATCAATACCACTTAACATGTATTATTGTATGAGCTTAGTGGCCACTTCATAGAAATCTGAGTTACTGCAGTTTTACACTTTACAAAATGAATTATAGTTAAAACTTTTCCAATGCAAACAAACAAACATACAAACATTCACGTAAATAAACAAACAGACATAGAAGCAAAAACACACACTGGTTCTATCACACTGCAGCGATTAGTCAGCTAACCGGGCCTTCTTTACAGAGGTCTGAAGGACTGTATTCTTCTGCTTGTGTTTCTCTGAGGGGTTGACCACAAATTTGAGGGGTTGACAGCAAATTGATAAAAATTGATTGATTGAAAAAACGTCAGTTGGGAACACAAAGTGGGCTTGTTTTCGACAATCACGGACAGGAAGCACTCACTGAAGTAGTCGGTCATGAAAAAACACACAAACCTTTCTTTCGATCTAGAAATAATCAAGTTCTTATACTGCTTCTACAGGTTACGTTCAGGTTTGAAAGCATAAAATGATTAATCTTATCCTTCTGAAGAAAATACCTCAGTTGTTGGTCTTCAACTTTCGCCGGCTGAGGTGCAGGTTTTGGAGATGGCACACATGAAGCAGGCACATTGAAGATACTGGGAGGGAATTCAGGTCGCATACAACCACTATGGAATTCAATCAAAGGTGGGTTAGCACCCCAGTGTATCTCACAAATGAAAAACTTGTCTGCATCAACAACAAAGTTTCACGAGGTGGAATAACATCAAGCCACTTGTGTATCAGACTGTTCTTTCGGGAAACGAAATACACGGCACCTGTTCTCCTTATTATAATTACCCCGACAGTTCACAACCCCACACTTGTTCGGGATTTTTAATACATATAATTAGCAATAAACTTTGTAAACAAACAGTATCCACTTAGAAATGCAGCCATGTGCCTCGAAATAAACAACAATGTCCGATTCAAACTGAGCGACAGACTACGACAAAGCTTGCACTGTGACAGTTGATGACTAACTGAGCTCACTCAGCTTAATGAACTGGCCTCCGCTAGTGTAGTCAGGCATATAGCCGTGCAGGTCCTGTTTATAGTAGTCCTCGAAACAGACTCAAAGCTGTATTTCGTAATATGAGTGGTTACATCGAATAAATGCAACACTGTATCCTTTGCTTATTATTCACCTTTGAGTTTCAATCCTTATAATCAAAATTGCGAGTATGAATTTTCATAATCTTAGCAAAAAGTTCGTTGCCTTAATTCTGAAACACCCTGTATGGACAACCGATTTTTTTGTAATGGTTACCGGTTTTAATGAAAGGACTTAAAGATTTTAGTAATATATAATGAGTTCTATTGTCATTTTTTATTAACAGTATTGAGACAACACCTTTATTTGTAGTTTTTGTCATCCTTGGTGGACATACAGTGGGGGCAAAATAATACAACACGTTGATTGAATTGCCAGATTGCACATTTATAGACCACGTATAATTACGAAAATTGGACTATATATAAACCATAGTATATAAAGGTTAATAATATATCTAAAACCCACAAATATTTAATAGAAAAATATATAGGAACATGTATAACAAATTCGTGAACAAAAGTTCACAACACATTTCAAGATATACATACATTATTACTTCGTTGCATAGCCCTTATTATTAATTTTGGCTTCGAGACGTTTATAGTAGTTCACTACCAGCCTTTTACAAGTTTCGGGTGTAATCTTATTCCATTCGTCAATGAAAATTTCTTTGAGTTTAGTGATGTTTTGGGACCTCTCTTCTGAATCTTCAATTTCAATTCTCTCAACAAATTTTCGATCGGATTCATGTCTGGGGATTGACTTGGCCATTCTAAAATGTTTATCTTCTTCATCCTCAACCATTCTCTGGTTTCGTTTGTAGTATGCTTTGGATCGTGGTCTTGTTCGAATTTCAATCCACGTTTCAATTTTAACAAACGAGCTGAAGGTTAGAGTTGCTCTTCCAATATTTCACGATATTTTCTGCCATTCATGGTTCCTCCAATGATGTGAAGTTTACGTACCCCTGATGAGCTGAAACATCTCCACAATATGATTGAGCCACTTCTAAACTTAACAGTGGGTATGGTGCACGTTGGTTTATACTCTTTGTTTTGTTGCCTCCAAACATGGTTTGTGCTGTTTCTCCCAAATAGTTCGATTTTGGTTTCATCTGACCACAGTACTGAGTTCCAAAACGCTATTGGTTTGTTCAAATGGTCATTGACATACTTCAGCCTGGCCTTGAGGTGACGTTTCTGGAGAAGAGATATCCTACGAAAGGTGCGGGAGCAAAGACCTTCACGGCGTAGTGCCCTGCTGATCGTGTGTTTGCTTGCTTCGATCCCAGATGTCTTTAGATCATCCTTCAATTCTTCCCGAGTAGTTTGAGGTCTATGCACTACTGTTCGGACCAATTTTAGAGCAGCACGGTCGTTAATCTTCCGAGGACGGCCAGTTCGAGGCTTGCAGAGAGTCGTATTCCGGTATTTTTACTTACTTATTATGGTAACCGAGGCTATAGGAACACACAGTTGTGCACTTATCTTCTGATATCCCAAACCTTCAATATGGAGCTCCACAATACGTTCGCGAAGATCTTGGCTGATGGCCTTATTCATACCCATGCTGACGACGTTTCAGAACGAGCTCTGCTGTACCAATGACACGTCATTGGAAATGAATACTGACAAAAGTTTGGTTGCCAAATAGTAGAATGTATTAGAACATTCTAGAATAATCCTACAATAATTTTCATGTATAATATCGAGAAAAAAGTCGAGTATTGTAAACTTTTGTTCCCGTATTTATTATATATGTTCCTATATATTTTTTTCTATTAAATATTTGTGTGTTTTAGATACATTATTACCCTTTTTATACTATTGTTTATATATAGTCTAATTGTCGTAATTGTACGTGGTCTATAAATGTGCAGTCTGGTGATTTAATCAACGTGTTGTATTATTTTGCTCTCCATGGTATATATATATATATATATATATATATATATATATATATATATATATGTGTGTGTGTACCGTCGGGCAAGGTAGACGTGCTAGACCTCACACGTCTGTGCCACTCTATCCCCTAGGAAACCTTCTTTAGCTAGAACACAAATCTGGATAAAGTGATGATAGTAGCAGATTCAATCAACGTATGGACCATTGTAGAATATTATGTTATTTGTATTCATGCATGCTGGAGAGAAGTTGTAGGAAATAATTCAATTTACAAAAAGTGAAATTAAATTTTCCACAATACGTCAACTGTACTACTGCTTTTGTCTATACTACATTATTGCCTTCGTTTATGCTGCACTATTGCCTTTGTTTGTACATCACTATTGATTTTATTTAAACGTGCCTGAGTTCATAATATTTATCAACGTTGTTATATTTGAATCAATTTTATGTATGCTTACTTAGAACGTTTAATACATCTCACGAATATCCATGAGCCATTATCGTCCTCTGTTCTCAGAAATTATTTGCTATCAGATTATGACTCGAGAACCGAAAATAAAAGTTTCCTTATTCTCAGGATTGCCCATGCAGATCACCAACTTATTTGACCAGTTCATTAGATCATTATTACCTCTGAGAAAGAGAACAGTAAGACAAATCATTACTAGTACAATGCATCACATAGAAAATATCACAAAAAAATGTTTGTGATCTTTTAGAAACTTTGTCTATCTGCCTAGGAGAGCTCTGTAAATGCAATGCATAAACATAGTAAGGGTAATTGCGTATGCTGAACTGGAGAGGTCGCGCAAAGCCAATTGCAAGACGTGATTAGATTCGCTATGCCATCTACAGTAGAGGTCGCTGCAGGCCTGGGAGCACAGCAGCAAATGATCAGGTTCCTGCAGCCAGTATCACTCGATAAAGCATTTCCGGGTCACCATCCCCTAACGCAGTGGTCCTCAATGTAAAGTCCAGGTTCAAATAGAGTAGAGTTCACTTTATGTTGTAGTGGTCAATTGATACAAGTAAAAGCTTTTCTTAAATGCTGTATTACTATGTAAAAACATGATATAAGTTTTATAAGAGTAGTTCGAATAACATCATTGTAAAATAATCTTAGATGGTTCAATTTGAGTTAAAGAAAAAGAAATATCAAACCTGAGAAAACACAAGTGCTACATCAGATGAACCAATAAAAATCTAAAGAAGTAATGTTCAGGTTCATACAGAGAATAAGAGTGGGGAAAGCATCATATTGGCCTGATCGTTAGTCTGAAATGAAAAATTACCTGTTTTGCCACCTATCTTGACATTTAGCTAACGACAGGGTACATGAACAGTGAAAAACCTGCCCATTACGAGCTTGTGACTGTTTGGATTTTATTTTGCATGCCGAAAAATTAAACTTTGTGTGATTTTGATAAACGATTTCCTTTAAGTAAAAAACCTTATGTGATGTTGAAGAGGAAAACGAGTCAAGTGATCTGAAACAAACAGAACCCTAATAATGAAATTAACTCCTCACAAGTTACCGTTTCACCTAGAAAATATTGCCGAAGTTCAGCGAACACTGACTTAGAAATGTAAAAAGATTAATTCAATAATGTTGCCGCACGGAAAGATGAGCAATCATAATAAATACAGAATTTACTTTATGTGTTTGTTTTTAAAATACGTAGATTGTTTCTGCATGAATAATTAATTTCTATCTTCGAAAATTAAAATATCTAGAACAAGAAAACTTATCAAACGTAGGGATTTAATTTTTTAATTAGTACAGTTGTGTGCGATAGAATCTAGGAACAGCCTTGTAGAGGCGCTTTAGTTATGACATTGCACTTGTCGTGCACGAACTTAGGTTCTGTCACAATTAAAGTTCATAAGCTGAACAATCAAGAAAATATTTTTTAGCAGAATGTAGGACGTTTCAGAACACAATTCCCTATTTCAAGACCTTTACAGCCTCAGGGTATCAGCAGTTCAATTTTATGTTGGGAATCCAACTCAGAAGAAAATGAAACATCTTCGACGAACGCCATCTTGCTAATCAATTCATGACAAATTTGCATTTAGTTTTTATTGATTTTTAGTCTTGTTCCAATGGTTAGTCACGTACTATTTAACTGTACTATTTATAAAGTTACGTAGAACAAAAAGGAGCGAATGTTCCACTATAAAACTATTCATCCGAAGTGCTGATGGTAACAATAAAAAATAATGTGCCATTTATCAACATGACTCTATTTCACATTGTGTCTATGGGACAATGAAGTGAAACTACCAGGCGGACTTACTTGTATACTGGAGGCATCATCTACATACCTTCGTACTAAAATATCGGCGCGGGCCTGCGCTGGCAGCAGAGTTTACGATGGAAGATAAAACGTTATGGCCGCCGCAGCTCCTCTGTCCACCCCTGAGACCCTGTCTGGCTGTTATTTTAAAGGCTTATGACAAAGCAGAGAGAGGATGTGCGAGTGTTCTGAACGCGAGTGTTGAGCTGCCGTGTGAAGTGCTGGCAGACGAGCGAAAGTTACTGAGTGCATTTTCCGGTCATCCATGCCTCTCATTGCAGACTACTTATGTGCTTGACAATACTTACTGCAGACTACCTAGGTCCTTGACAATACTTACTTCAGGCTACCTACGTCCTTGACAATATTCACTGCAGGCTACCTATGTTTTTGACAATACTTACTGCAGGCTATCTACGTCCGTGACAATGCTTACTGCAAGCTATCTACGTCCGTGACAATACTCCCTGCAGACTATCTACTTCCTTGACAATTTCAAACATAAAAAATCTTCTCATGATCGAAACATTGTAAACATGATTTTTACCGATTTCGTATTTTATTTTCAGATACCTATCTGGAGAACTATGAGCTACGATGTGATGCTCCCACAACTTTTAAATTTTATAAATTTAAAAATCACCGTGGAAATCTTGAATAATTGCCTCTCTAATGTTACTGACAAGATAATAAAATAATTCAATCAAATAAATCCTAGTTGGGTGCTGAGATGAGTAAATAATACTCACAGTAGCTCTGATTACAGGAAGCTCTTGCAAACACATCAAAAAACTCAATGGATCTTTTCCTGATATCGCTGGCAGTGTGATAACATTAGACGCTTCGGTCAGCAAATTTCTAACAGCCCTGAGTTAATTTTGTCCCAGTCAACAAGATAATTCTGAGCCTATGGGCGACCCTCCATCACAGAGTTCATTAGATTGAACCCACGGACGTCCCTCCATCACAGAGTTTATAAAAGACAAGATCCACTGGCTTCTCTGTATCACAGAGTTACTGCTCACCCATTGAGCGAGTTTTCTCGATCACATCGGGAGCTCCGGTAGAATCTTTCCAAGTTTAAACTCAGGCTAACTTCAGTCGAATTACTCAATTGCAAGCTTTTCAACTGAATTATACTCTAAGTTTGGTTAAAGACCCTCTAACTCTTTTAAAAGGTGAATATTTCCTCACACATGTCTTTGAACTTATTATTACAAGATCGGAACGTCACATCCATTAGCGTACAAAAGCCAGCATAGGTATGCCTACTAAGTACAGTGTAACGCCCAAGCAATAACCCTGGCTTCCAATTTGCTTCTCTTCATAAATTTCATGAAAATATATTACATTCAAACCCTCCAATATAATGGAATTTATTTACAACACAAATATTTAGGCTAAATAGTGTTACGTAACATTTTTCTAAAGGAACATAGAATATTCCCTGAGCCGATAAAAATCATATTAAAAATTGTACATCTCTTATTGGGAGTCTTCTTTTTGTAAGTACACCGTTAGCGAAAGTACTACACGTGTGTGATCAATAACATTTCGATTTTTCTGGAATTATGAACAGAGCTCAGTTTCTTTTTCCTTGAAATAAAAATATGGATAATATTGGACGTTGATGTGCACAGTGATGGATGATTCAACCTGCTGCGGTGCACAATGATTTATCAAAATTGTTACCTAAATTCATTGAGATAATTACGATCATTGCACGTAAAATTTATCCAGTGTTTAAACATGACAGGGTATGATACTCAGTTAAAAAATTAAATCAATATATCTTGACAACAAAGGAATATAAATATGTTGAATAACTAAAATTTGTTGACAAAATATAGCGAACATAATAAATTAGATTCACGCATACCATGCTGTACTTTACGGTTCTAAACTATATTCGTCGAACACATAACAATAAATGTTTTTTAATAAGCTAGTTTAACGTCGCTTCACCAACAAAAGCAAGAAAACAAAGCACCAAACATAAGTGCAATCTCCGCAAAGTGCATATTACAGTTCACCTTGACCAATAAAAACAAGTTTGTATATCGCACTTAGCTACAAAATAGTTGCTCAGGAGCTAATGGTGCACTATCGGTGATTGGTAGCCTCAACCGCCATTCACAAACACGAAACAACTGGAAGACAAGCTCCAGAAGCCTGGCTCTAAATTCCTAAAACAGACAGATGGATATCAAACGAACTGTTTAATTTTCAGCTACGTTTTAGGTTACTATTTTTCACACGCCTGAATGAATGTCATTTCTGTTTCTGTCAGCATATGAAAAACTCAGTATCAGGGCTGCAGTCCATGCTCTGAGGCTTGTTAGGTAAGGTAGCTCATATATCTACAGAAAAATAATTCCCAAATGAATAAATACATTCATATAAATTAACGTCAGATTGAAGAGCAACATGAAAAGAAGCTATATTAAAATATTTACGACATTAAATTGTGTTTACTGTTCCACAGAAATATCCGTATCGTGAGCAAAGTTTCCATGAATACGAACAACATTATTTATATACGAATATTTTATTTTGTCATAAAATACTCTTTCAAGTATCTGCATGTATCATGAAACAAATGAAGCCCAAATAACAGTCTCATTGCCAATCCTCTTTATTTTTTCATTCAAAATTTTTATTTTAGATTTTAGGGTGTTGTTCCTGACGAGTTAATTGGTTAATGTATTCTATTTAAAAATTGTAGGGACCAATTGATATATACTCTGAAATGAACGAAAAGAAATTTTTGAATCTGAAAAGGGTTCCTATACTTTACTAAAGCACATTGAAAACATATTAATTAATAAACCAAAAACACGCATTCAAGAGTCAAACTACTTTGTATGGTCCCTTTTTCTGAGCAATGCTTCGAGAACAAAATGATACTACATCATGTCGTACGAGGCAAGCTCTGAAAAATAACCGAGGAGACATCTTGAAGTGGCGCTATTCTACTGCTTACAGCTACACACTCTTTAATGCAGGACTGCACTTCCGTAAGGCAGAGCCCTTAGCGAGAGTGGGTCTCTGCAGCGCGAGTTCTTTGTTAGCGGAGTGCAATATTGGGACAGGCTGAGAGCCGAAGAGCGCAGCCGCCACGCGTGGCCACTCCTCAGCCTCCAGGTATTGGAGTAGCTGCAGTGCACTGGACCGTGTTATTAACCCACAGTTTCGGCACTCGTACTCTATTTCAGTAGCGAGTTTTACAGGTTTGGATGAAAAATGTTTATAAATGTATAGTGAAATTTGAATCTGTAATATTCGAGTAGAACAGTTCTGTTTTCTGTATACGCCCCCTACACAAGTCTTTTACATAATTTATCAGGTTAAATCATCATATAATAATTCTTTTTTAGAATTCAAAGTTGTTGTTTAAAACTGCTACAACTATGAAACACATCAACTGCTTTGTGCTCGCAGGAAGCCAATTCAATGCTAGTTAATTAACTATCGCTTCATTTTGAGCTTGTATGTATATGAGCAGGTAAAAATTAATTTTATTCCCAGTTGTTTCCGGTCAGTTCGAGCTCAGGTAGCCGAGATTAATGGATGCCGATTGTCTGCACGGAACTTTAAACCCTTTTCCTTTAAAGTTGGAGCGCCTATTGTAGTTGACCTGACTTCTGTAGAAGTTTTTGTACCAATCTAATACGAGCAGGATCAATTACGACTTTCTGATTTCCCAGGAAGAGAATTAAAGGATATTACTAAGATGTAGCTCAAAATGATTCGCACAACAATAGATGTTCGAATAACGATTTGTTGAAGATAAATATCATAGTTTCTGTTGGAATCTCGGCTTCAAAACATAGAATATTAGGTCTTCGTTTCATTCCATTGTATTGAATGAATATTGCTTACATTGGTTCACAAATTAAAAACTCTTATACCCGAAGACGAAAATGAAAAATTACAATTATTAATAAGAAATATCTTCCCATCCATGCATACTCTACGATGGTCTGCATACAGGGGGTTCAATAATCATCATTACTTCCAATTTAAAATCAATTACTTGCTCTAAAATTTCACTTTATTTACAATTTTTGTAAATTAACAAAATCATGTTTTTCAAGTTTATGATTGATTATAATTGCTGAATATTCAGACCCAAGAATAATTATTTTACAGTTACATAAGGGTGAGAAATCTTTAACGGATACTGCAAAAACCTTAAAACTAAACAGAATGTTCATCTGCAGAATCGTCTTTGAACGGCCAGAACCTTAAGACAAGCCAAATCAACCAAAGAAAAGCTCAGAAGAAACGAGATCCCTCAGAAATCTAGTGTAAGAAGGAAATGTTTAAATGTTTGTAAATGTTTTCCAAAAGGACTTGGAGACTTCTCCTATCAGACATCAAAAGAAACAGCTGCTATCTGCGAAAACTGTGGATAAACGTCTTGCAAGAGCTGAAATTCTTCTCTCGCATCGGCATAAACAAGCTACCAAATTCGTGTTTAGTGACGAAAATATATTTTATGTCCAGCTAACATTCGACGTATAATTTTGATTTGTAACTGGTGAGATTGACACACGAGTAGTCACTCGAAGACAAAGAAAACGTCAGTGATTGTTTGAAAAACTGAGGTAAATCCATTCACTGGAACACGAGCTTAGTAAATACATGAGTATGATAGTTGGCATCAATCCCACTCCATTTCGAAGCAAGAATGGCCTCATTCATCGCCACACCTGAATCCTTTTAACTACGGCATTTAATATATATTGGAAAGTAATGTTTCAGCAACACATCACAAAAATTTGAAGGCACTGAATTTAAAATTCAAAAAGGAACAGCTCAAAATCCTACAAAAATCATTCGTAACTCATGCAAGTCACTCTCTAAGCGTCTTCAGCTTGTGATCGACGCAGAATAAAATTTGCCAATTGTATTTAATTAATAAACATGGGCTCTAAAAGTTTCAATGATAATTATTGAACACCTAAAATGTGTTTATTTTACCCGATTTGTTACATTTCAGACCCTTATCTAGTTCTTTTAAATCCTATTTTTTGCTTAATAACATTCATATCGTACAAAATTCATAAGTACAAAACATTTTACCCTCTATGTGGAGGGATAGCCTGTTTATAGAAAAGAGCATATTTACATGAGAAGCTTCTAATTCTCAAGCTTCCACAAGATCTGACAGTTAAACTCTAAAAAAACTCAAAACAGTTTTCGAAATAAAAGCCCTTCCATGAATATTAGATATGTGCAACTCTTGTCACACCGCGTGTCGAAACTATACAGAGTGTTCAATAATTATCCTTACAACTTCTTTAGCCCACAATTATTAATTAAATCAAATTATACAGATCAAACTAAAATAAACATGTTATTAAACCATTAATATTTCCGAATATCTATAATTTATCCAATATGTTTTCCATCAGCGACGATAAACTGCTGTAAACGTTTGAAGAATGCTCGACATGAGTTAAGAATGATTGTTTGGGGGATTTTTGACATTCCTCAGCTTTTCTCTGGTGGATTTCACCAATTTTGATGTTCGAGCTGTTCGAGCACGACCTTGCCCTGGCCTATTTACTACGTTTCCAGTCTCTTTGAATCGCTTAAGTGTTCTCCAAAACACCATTCTGTTCACATTTAGTGATTTGGCAATGTCCCTTGGTGACTTTCCTGACCTATGCAACTCTATAATCGTTATTCTACTGTTTAGATATTTAGCCATTATCAGGTAAAAAGAATCCATTAAACAGTATCTAATAAAAGTTTAGATTATAATTAGACATAAATAGAATAGTTTTAATGATAAATATTGAACACCCTGTGTATTTCCAACGTGTGTTGAACTTTGATGTCGTCTGTTTGGTAGCAGTTTTGTGCCTTATTCCCAACTCAATACAATATTTGGCGGTCCCTTTTAATTAACATTGATTTGCGACCTCTATTACTCTAAGTCGACGGTATTTTACTCTATATAGTATGCATAATCTTTAATCATCGTACATGCTGTAATTCGTTATAGTTTCTTTGGCAAGGCAGTTTTTGTGAGAAAAATTCTAACCAGTATAATGATTTGCACTCTTTGTAAATCTAATGGGTTGCACATCCTGGCAGCTAACTATTCTACCTAATGAATAACAAGAGTAAATGAAGTAAATTATAAGGTAAAAAGGTTATATCAACTATATAACTGATATGCATTGTATCAATTATATACACCTTAATCAAGAACCAGAAATAAACAGCGTACGATAAGTATCGATGAGTTCATTACGTGTCAAAGGAACGCTACACTTTAGCATAGTTTATAAATTGACTTCATCATAACAAAAATCAATTCCTTATATTCAAATTGAATTTATTATCTTACGTACCAATTCGGTGACTGCCTACAAAAAGACATGTACAGGTTGCGTCAGAATTACCTGCTTCAACTTTCAAATAAAATAAATAATTACACAAACTGTTCATCAATTCGCTACGATTATCAATAATAACCGTCGATCGTTAGTTTATGCAAGAGAAGCGCCCTCACGTTGAACCCTCAGAATACGGAGTTAAACCCCATGGACAACGCTGAGGAGTCAGTTGCTGCTTGTACAGTAGTTACGGTATCTAAATTTACATAATGAGAAGCAGCAGGTCACCATTTGCCGCTTCGTTAAGGATAGGCTTAATACCACTACAATGAAGATACACACTACAATACCTATATTTGACTTATTTTATGTTTTTTAATGCATTATTGATTCTCGAGATCGAATTCACTACCATGTTTCTATGTACAATTAAATTTTTGAGCTAACGAATGTATTTTTAGGAAGAAAAATCAAACCGTTTGATAAGAAACAGTAACAAAATAAATATTTTAGCTTTCTAAACACTAAGAGGGAGTTTAGATGCACGGATATACGATTTTATTTGAGATCCCCTCATTCAACATAAAACAAGCAATGGTGAGGCAATATTCTCTTGCCCACAACGAGATCACCAGAAAATCTAGGTCGGTTTCAAGATATGTTCCATGCATTGATATTAACTTGGGTAGAGTAACAATTACTGATTAGAAATTAGATTCAAAGATGGAGTTCCACTATGATTTGAGTATAATAATTACTTTGGTGATTGGCAAAACATTCGAAATCAAGTAGAACCATATTAAAAAATTTAATTTTACGTCATTTGCACCATCCGTCTCTTATTAAATGATGGTTCTTCACAAGTATCTTTTCTTCACTTTGAATGCAATACATTGAATTTAAATTACCTACATTTTGCTTCATTATAAATCCTGATTGAACTTAGTTGTCCCGATAGAGTAAAAAACTTTTCATACAATAGTTCTAATCTTATCACAATTCACAACCAACACATGACAATTAATTACAGCGTAGCAACTTACTGCAGAACTCGACTCATCAAAATTTCTACCAATATGAAAGCTCCTAACTAATATTGCGACCACCCTACTTCATTTCCGTACTTTGAAAACGTTAAATGTGTTGATGACCTTACTATGTACTTGTATTACACTTACTATGTATCATGCATCCTATGTATCATGTTTACTATGTATTATTCTACGTATCATGTTTACTATGGATCATGCTTACGACTCACGAAAATCATATTGTTCTGCAATACAGAGCTTTACAAACTATTTTCATATGAAATAATTCGTCGTGAAGTTTCTAATTTTCTTCAATTATTCATCATTTTGAAAACATATTATCTATGATATAACACCGCACAATCGCTATTTTAAGATATTTGCAAATCTATTCAAATCTGTTGAATGTAGATTGAAGTAGGTACAGTTATCGTTTTTAAAAATAATTTGGCCAGACCTCAGAAAATTTATTAATTTAAGTTGCAATATTCGCAGCTCATAAGTAAAAATATCAATTAATTAGCGCAAACTGTAGAGTCCAACTGCATCATCCGGTTCAACACAGGTTACTGTTTTGGGTAAAGGTATGTAGAGTCAAAATGTGCTAATTGCATGCGTTCTTTTCTGACATCTGTTTAAAGCTCTTCCACGCAATCTTTCACTAATCTTCACACCAACGTGTTCTTGAATGTTCACTATACTGCATAGAGTGAACTCAAAGCTAGTCCTTTATAGAAACCGAAACTTCATTCAGAGGGAGAACTTTCTATAATAGTTTCCTTGTCTCCTCTGTACAAAACCTCTTACAATGTGCCATACTTAAAAACTGCTCTGAAATTGATCCAGCCCTTAACAGTCCTGCAATGTTAGAGTACCGCCAGTAGTACATACATCTAGACTTACCGGTGTGGCGCTTAATTGCCGAAATATGTTTTGGCACTCATTCGAATGCCACCCTAAGAAGAAAAGTTCTAACTTCAGAAGATGTAAGACTCATGTATCACGTTACAATTTTTTTCAAAGACCTTGAATGTGCATGACATTCAGAAACACTTCTTTGTCGAAGAAAGTTAGCACTTTTGAGATCGAGCTGCAGGAGCAAATTATGAGAGCTTCTTGATTCAGTAGTCAATTTTTGTGGCCTGCTCTCCAGTGTGAGTTACGACCCTTCTTGTTCGTTCATGTCAGTTTGCTCTTCCTGACCTCGTTTTTCGGAAGATAGTTTTAAAACCTATACTGACTAATGAATTAGTGGAAATTTAAAACTATGATATATATCGATGCAACGTATGATACAAAAAATTATTTGTGATTATCATAACATGAAGGATGTTTCCAACACTGATGAAAGAATGTCATAAAACTGTAGTTAACAGAGCTTAAAGAGATGAACCACGGCCGCAAAACTCCATTTACTACTCGTATGATTTTGGAATTTAAAAATTTTGAATTTGGGATCTGTTGCAATCTAAGATGATCTGAAGTAATTTCTTTCAGATATTCTGAGCTCACTCAACATGATGATAATGATTATCTTTTAATTATTTATTTGAAATATCAATAATATCTGAATTCCACACGGCTTCAGAAAAAAGATTGTCAAGCGCTGAAACTATCAAGTAACATTTGTCAAAACTTACAAGATCATAAGGCGGTTGACAAACATGGAAAGTAGCTGTTACTAGGTGAGAGCGTGTCATTTCGTGAGCCTCGAGAGTATTTTAAAGCTTGTTAAAACATTGAAAAACTTTGAAAAATCTCGTTACTTTAAGAGGAAAACCAGCGCAAATCCAGTGTCAGTTGCTGGACGACGTCAAAAATGCTCAAGGGAGACTGAAAGGTATTTGCATTCAAGAAATAGAAAAAGATGACTTTCTCTGAGATCGATAGAAAAAATGAAGAACAGCTAAATCATTGCCGAGTCTCCATCTTGTACACATAAATGGTTTTCATTTTAAACGGACCACGGTCTTTTGAATAACCGACTTTATATTCGAGATGAAAGTCAGGTACCAATAAACTGAACCCAACCTTCAGAAGTAAAAGATAATTTTCAGTCATGGTTTCGTTGGTGTTGGATCTTGTGAATGAAAAGCATTTTAGATGTTCCCTGAATAATGGGTCAAAATTAATTACCCGTTTATTTGAGTATATTTCGTAAGAAGTTATTGATTTGGTTCATTTTGATTTTACAAACGCATGCATCACGCAACAACGAAATAGTCCCTTATCTTCAACATCAAATTCTAAGGCGTTCTGGTCCGAAAAATTATGGCTTTCGTGTTCTTTCAATGTCAATCTAACTAACTATAAATTGGAAATTTTAGTAAGTAATACTTGTTAATATTTTTACCTAAATTGGACTTCATTGGAAAGATCCTTCACGAAATGTTGCCACAATATCACACCACAAATTGCACTCGGAATGTCTGACAAAATTTCCCTAAGACCACCACAGGATGTTATTTCAAGGAATGACTTGACTATCATAGTGCTCATTCATTTTTCCCACATATTTTACACTGAAAATGTCAAAATAGGAATAAAATATATATAACAATACAACTAATCGCCCTGAATGTCATCAACAATTGTCACAAACGCCAATTTAATTGCATTATGAACATAGATTTAACTCAAAAAACAATGGGCAAAGATAAAGTCTAAACAAGAGCGTAATTTGTCACAGTCGTAACGGCTTCCCCAGAAATGAACTACACGAAGGAATGTTATGAAATGGAATGCAATAAGATTTTTTAAACTATACAAAATATATATGACCTAAGGCGAAATAGCTTGATAAGAAACACTAACCACTGTGTATAGTTCACAGTTGCTATCAATAAAGAACACAATTGAACTCTTTTGTATCATCAGTTAACGCTACGAGAAGGCTTTAACCGACGCTCGTGTCGTATCAGCTGTATGTTGCTTTCACGTCATGAAAAGTTAGATGCAGTAGGTAATTTTCTGCACAGTTTGGTTGAAAACTTAGAATACACTCAAGATTATTTTATCTGAAGATGGATAGCATATCGAGTCAGAGATCCATTAACATTAGAAAGTAATTGTCTAATAATTTCCTTGAATTAATTTTGATTAAAATGTTTCAGCTCGCTCAAGCGACCAGATTAAAGTCTGAGCGCTTGAGTTTTTGTTCAAGAATGTTCCAATTCTTAAGAAGGGTGCAGGCGCTCAGCAGCGCATCAGGCTTAAATTGCTGGGCCTTAATTAGGACGGCGGGCCCCTCGTGACGCCTAAATGACACCTAAGGAGCAGGACTAAGTCTCAGCGCAGCTTTCTCATTTAATGCTGATGAGATTTTGCCTTCCTCGACCAAACTCATGGAATTTTTGTCCCAATCAAAAGCAGTGATAAAGTCAAATGAATCATACTAGAATTGTAACAGTACATTGTTTGATATTTTTTAACGGAATTTAATGAGATAAAGTTGAAATTCAGTTATAAATATGGGTGAATAACTTTTCAAATGGTCAATTTAATCAATTCCAACGAGAACATCGTGCACGTAACTTTGCACTAAAGCCTAGCATCTGGCGATGTGAATCCTTCACCGGATGCTGCATGCGAGATGCGAGACGGTTGCTGAAATGAGAATGAGATAGTTAGAAAGTCAGGTATCATTCATTCATTGGTTAAAGTATTTAAAAAATCGTAATTCCTTTAACAAAAAACTCTTTTGAATATTTCAAAAGTTTTATGATCTTATGGAATAGAATAAAGCAATAGGACTGA
The DNA here is from genome assembly GCA_006783055.1 of Trinorchestia longiramus. Lineage (NCBI taxonomy): Eukaryota > Metazoa > Arthropoda > Malacostraca > Amphipoda > Talitridae > Trinorchestia > Trinorchestia longiramus. Next base: position 82,369 of record VCRD01001196.1, on the reverse strand, counting down.
GTCCTTTAGTTCATTCTTCGGTTGTTACTCAAGTCCCACGCCATTTAATTTTAAATTTTAGCAAGTACACACAGTAACACATTCAAATATCGTTCTGGTACTGCAGTTATTCAAGAAGTTTTGGTTTTGCTGTAAATGTGACACGGTGAACTATGCTGAGAAATTTAAGGATTCCCTTAGCGTGTTGGTACGTACACTACACCTGAGTGTGTACAAGTATGTTTACTGTTTTGGTACGTATACTACTTCTTGGTATGAATGTTTGCAGCATGTTAGTGCGTGCATTACGTCTTGGTATGTATGTTTACAGCGTGCTGGTACTATAGTGATCTCTGATAATCATTCTTCAGTCCCAACCCTCAGAGAGCTCTCATCTCCGAGCAGACATTAAATATCTCTATCTTCTGTCCTACCCGGAGTGAGCGCCTGAGGGAGTAAGGGATGGTTGAGGAACCCAATAGGAGAAAAGGTAATTAAATGCAGGATGAGTTGAATAATTTATATTTAGACATATGAATATTCTGTTAGTTATTGTTTCTTCTTTCTTCGCTGCACACGTCGTGACGTCGAACACTGGCGTACTGACATCTTGCCAGTAGTGCGCTGGGGCGTGCAGAGTTGGAACGCGTGCAGTTCTCGGTAATGCGTGTGTTGTTTCAGCCCATCCTGTCCGCAGACAGGATAGCTGATTTCTTCTTCCTTCGCTCTGCTGTTGGCTGTGAGTTGAGTTCTTCAGGTGATGGGAGTTCTTGGTGGAGATGTTGACTTTGAAATCGATTGGTAGAGAGCCCTGAAAGAGTCGGTCAGTCGGTACCAATAGGAAAGATTTGAGAGAGAGTTTGGTACAGGGTGTACCTAAGTAGAGGGGTTAAACGGAAAGAGATACTAGGAGGGGAATGGAAATGAGCGCTCTGCGCCCATGTATTGAGTGGTGGGGGTCTGTCCCTGGGGTTTGTTCTTGTAGGTGGTTTCTATAAAGAGTTGTTTTGTTACCCTAGAAGGGTATTGACGCTAGGTGCGGCGGTGTGGGGTGTCATGTGTATTTGGGTTTTGGAGGGGGGCCGAGTATTTTTGTTTACGAGCTTGGGAAAGCTTTGTGTGGTATTTGTCTAGTTTCTTGTGGGAATGTGAGGTGTAGGTATATTTGTGGGTGCATGTGTTCAATGTTGGTCCATATTCTTTTTGCGTGTTCGTGTAAGAGGATGTTGATGGGGGCTAGTTTGGTTTGGCGGTGCAATTGGGCTGATGTGTTAAAGTCGTGCCATTCTGCGTTTGTAATGAATCGTGTTGCTTTGTTTTGTACACTTTGTAGTTTTGAGATGGAAGATGGCGATAATGTGAGGAGTGGGATGGCTGGGTAGATGAGGGCTGACCGTACGTAGGCCAGGTAAAACTTCCTTTTTGTGTCCGGGTGTATGTGTTTGAAACGGTATAGACGAGAGAGGTTGTTTTGTGCTATTGTTTTCCTCTGTGTGATGTGTGAGATGTATTCCTGGCTGCTGAGGTGGAGACCTAAAACTTTGCCTGATTTATGGTACGGGAGGTGGGTGTCGTCTACGTGCACTCCGTGTTTCTTGCGGTGGCTGATGGCTATAAGTTTGAATTTATTTGCGTTTGTTTGAATCTTCCATTTCCTTTCAAAGGCATTGATCTGGGCTTTTGCCCTTGATGTCAAACGCACGGCCATATTATGAGAGTTGGAGCTGAATGTGATTTGTATTATGTCGTCGGCGAATGCAATATGATCGGTGTTTGGTATGGGTGGGGGGAGGTCGTGTATGTAAAAATTGTACAGTGGTGGGGAGATAACTACCCCTTGTGGACCCCCTGATTTTATGGGAAAAGGTTGTCCTGTGTGGCTTGCGATTCTAATTGCAGCGGTGCGGTCTGAAAGGAAGTTTGTAAGAATTTTTGTGAACAGTGGATCAAGGTTAAGTTGCGATAATTTATATTTTAGGCCTGTGTGCCAGACTTTATCTAATGCTTTGGATACATCTCGTAGAATGACGTCTATCTTATGCCGTTGGTTTATGTGGATGTGCAGCGTCTCATGTAGGATGGCAAGAACAGTGTGTGTTCCTCTTCCGTGTCGAAAGCCGTGTTGTCTTTTGTTGTATACTCGTATGTTGTGTATAGTGAGATGGTCTGTGAGTCTGTAGGTGAGGATTTTGTCTAGGAGTTTTCCATGGATGTCGAGTAGTGATATTGGGCGGTAGTTTTTTATTTTGTGTTGTGAGGTGGACGGTTTAGGAAGGAAAATCATGATGGCGTATTTTAATTTGATTGGGAAATATCCCGCAGAGATTGCGTTGTTGAATATGTATAGTAGGTAATGGAGCATGTTGAGGGGGAGTTGTTTCAGGTGGTGTGTCGTGATTTTTGTGTGTCCTGGAGCTTTTTGTGAAAATGTTCGTAGCGCTGGTTTGAGTTCTTGGAGTGTGATGGCTGGGAATTGGGGGGTATTTAGGCGGATAATGTCTCCAGTCTTGTGTGGTTTTAAACGGGGTCTGATGTTCGTCATCTGTGTTTTAACGTCATGAATGTGGTTTTCGTCGAATTTGTTGTCGGGATCGTCGATGCCTGAGTAGATGTTTGACCAGTGTGTTCTGAATAGGGGTTCTTTGTCAATCGAGGAGTGGTAGTATGTGCCGTTGAGTTTAATGTAAGGTGTGCTCTGTTTAATGTTGTTGCTTGACATGCGCTTAATGGACGACCAAAATTGTTTGGGGTTATCGTTTATTTTCATGTTCGTGATTGTATGGTCCCATGTTGCACTGTATATGCGTTTGTATGTTTGTTTTATTTGGTGTCTGAGGTTTACAAGTTCGCGGTATAAGTGAGGAGTGTCCGTGTCTCCTGAGGTGGTAACAGATGTGATGGTATCTTGTTTGGAGCAGGAGTGTTTCTTGTGTGGGTTTGATTCCTGGAATTGTTCTGAGAGTGATGATTGGGATTGCTTGGTTGGAGACTGCGGTGATGTGTCTCTCCCAGTTAGACAGGTGGTTATCGATCTCTTCCAGAGTTGGTAGGGGGTCTTGTGATACCGTGTGTGCGGTAAGGAGGCTTTTGTATTGTGTCCAGCTCGCGTTGTGGAAGGATGGGCGTGGGGGATGGGGTTCGCAGTAATTATTGTTGCTATAATGGGGTGTGGTGAGTGTATTTGCTTTCCTTTGATGTTTGTGTAGTTGTAGCCGAGTGTGGGGTGCTGTGCGTTCATATCTACTAGGGGGTATGTGGGGTTTTTCCGTCTGAGTGGTGTATGCATGTCGATGTAGTTGTAGTTGATGCGTGGTGGGATGTAGGTTGTGCCGATGGTGATGGAGCCTTGCGGAGTGTCGACTGTTCATTAGCTTTGTTTGCAGCGTATGTGTTATAATTCCATATTTTGATGGGGGTGTTATATCGTAGGCAGTGAGCGTTGAGTAGTATTGTGTGGATCGTATCGTCGGTAGATGTTGCATAGTGCTATTTTGTTGTTTTGCCAGTTTTTGACGTTATGTTGGATGATGGTGAGGGATTTTATGTAACTATGTGTACCCATTATGTTGTGTTTTGGTCTTTTGTGCGTCAGGTTTTTATGCGAATGCGAGATTTCGTCGAAGTATTGTTGCAGAATTACATAGATTGGAAGTTGATTCAGGTGTATTTTATTCTCATAGATCTGTTTCCAAACTTCTTTGGCGTCCTCTTTTCCTATTTCGACTTGATTTTCGGGTTGCTTTTTGAGAGTTCAGTAATGATCCACTCGTTAGTGAGGTGAGTTGGGATCGGTGGGTGTTGTGTTGCGCTTTTAAAAAGTGTGGCTTCGAGTTCGCAGGTGTCAGGTGACGGGTGTTTATCGGGAGGGGAGCAGGCTTTCTTCCTTTTCTTTGTGGTTTTTTATTTGTGCGTGTTTCCCATGGTTGTTCAGGTTCGGTGTTATCAGAGTTTTGGTCCTGCGTGTCATTCGTTTCGGTTGATGATTGTTCCGATTCCGATTCTATGTCATGGTGCGTGGAGATTGTTCCAGTGTTTGTATTAGGGGTAGCAATGGGTGCAGGTTCGGGGTTAGGGGTGGGATTGATGAACAGGTTGAATAATTTTTTGAGAATCTCTATCGGGGAATGAGGTATCAATGTTGAAGTTCCTTTTCAGAGATTTTGATAGAATTGTTCCGTAGCTTTCTGTTTTGGCCAGACTAGCGATGTGTGCTTCAATTACTAGGGCAGCAAGTTTGATGAGAGTGTTGCTTGAGAGCGTGAGAGTAGGTGTTGGTTGGTTCGTTTGTTGGATGGCAGTTTTTGCTATGTCAAGATATGTGCAGTTATTTTTCTCCGTCTCTTGTTATTTATTTTCATTTTTCTGATGTATAACCTGTTTCCTATACGGGCAGGTTGCTGCGAGAGTTCGGTGTTGTTGGTTGCAATTTAGGCATTTTTTTGTGGGTGAGTTGCATTGTTGGTGTGTGTGTTGGTGTGATGTACATTCGGAGCAGCTAGGTGTTGTGGAAGTACCAATGTGGCATTTGTAACACTCATAGCATATCTGGATGTAAGTGAATTTCTCGAGTTCAATGTGTGAGGGAGTGATTTTGGTATTGAAGATCAATAGACCGTTTTGGAGGATTTTTTGTGTTATGGAAATCTCTGAGAAGGTGATTTTTATCACGTGGGTGTAGTTTTTAATTTTGGTTATCTCTAGTATTTTTGCCCATGGTTGCTGTGTCTTGATCTCTCTGGTGATTTCTTCTGGTGTTAGCTTCCCAATAGAGCTGTCAAGTTGGCAGATGAAAATGATTCTTTTGGCTCGTAGGTCAGATGGAATGATTGGTTTGAGGTTTATTTTTTGAAGAGTTCTGTTGCTTTGAGAGAGGTTAGCTTGTCGACAGCGGCTGTTTCGTCAGTTATGGCGTAGTAGCCTGAGTTGTTTTCTGATAGTTTTGTTAGTAGAACGTCAAGGTCTTTGTATATTGTTTCGAATATTTTTTTTTTCTGTTGTTATGTCTGGGTTAATTTTTCGTAGTTGGATCCTGAATGTAGTGTTTTTGGTATGGTTGTACGTGGGTCTCGTGTTGTGGTTGTTAGTTGAGTGATTGTTAGAGTGTTGTGTGGTGTTTTGGTGTAGTGTTATGTTGATGCAGTGGGGTAAGGGTTCTGCTACGTGGAGACGTGGGGGTCTAGTGTTAACGGGAGTAGGGAGAAGGCTTCTAGCGGTGTGGCCAGCGCCCCCTCTCCCCTGCCCTCCCTCGTGGGAGGACATGTTGGTGGTGTGTTGGGTTCTGTGTCTGATAGAGAGCGTTGTCTTATCTGAGAAGCGGCTGGTGCCCTACTTCTACTCACTCTCCTCCTACTATAATGGAGGTTTTCCCATACGGTCCGGAGCCTTTCAGTACACCAGGCTCTACTACTTCTCAGCAACGTTCTAAGTAAGAAAAGGGGGTTGAGGTAGAGAAAGAGAGGAAAAATAGATTGGTAGTCGACTCACCCTTCCGTTCTTGGTACGATGGTCCGGCTACCGCGGGGCTCTGCGTATCGTAGAGTTACGAGTACGGAGAAGGACGTGGGTTAGCACGTGACACGACCTGGGCGTTGAATATCTTTGACTTTGAATACCTTTTCCAATGTCCAGTCGTGCCTGTGCGTTCTTCTTCTGACTCCGATAAGTTGAAGAGAGCGTTGCAGCCTCCTTATATTGGGAAATTGGCTGGGTCCTGCTGCCTGAACGGGACCACTGATTGGCCGACGTGGCGATTCCGGTCGTAACGGACCCTAACCTCATTACTGTATTCACTTCCGCTGTTCTGTTTGCTCATTGGTCGACGTGGAGCTTCCACTCATAACGGAAATAAAGTTTCGTCGCTGTATTCATTTGTAGTGTGAGCCAGCCGATTTACTACAGTACGTACATAGTACACTGCATCTTGGTGTGTTTGAATACAGCTTACTGGTACGTACACTACTCGTATGTCTTAGTGAGCATGTTTGTAGCATGTTAGTACATACACTACGTCTTGTGTGTTTGTTTACAGCATGTTAGTACTCACACTACGCCTATGTGATTGTGTACGTACATTCGTATGGTACTGGTTGTTCACTTAAGTTTATGGCATGGCTTTCACTGAGGTCGCTTATGTAATGGAGGCTGCCTCAGAAGAGTAGATTCGTGTTTATATATTTGAACGTTTATAGTTCAAATAAAAACTTATCTATGTTTATTTTTAACAGGTGCTTGAAACTTAGCACTTATTTTGTACCTTCAAACGTTTGATTATTTCATTCCCAAACAAAGCGTATTAGTTTATTTCTAACCAACACATAAACATGTTCCTGTATATTAATACTGCAAACATTATTACCATTCTACATTTGAGATATTCTTCAGATAAGACCTAAGTTTTCTGCGTGACTGCATGTGAAGTAACCACACTGTCTCTTCGGTGTACTTTAATTAACACGCGATGTTGTTGCGTTCTACCACAGCGAATCATTAATCAGGCATCCTTGCACCAGACTGCTAATTAGTGCACAGCGTGAGGGAGTCACGGAAATTTTGCTTAGAATTGAGATCTGAAAACGAGCTCGTGCGGATTTGTGCTGTAGGAGGCTGTGTGCAACGGTCAAATTCATGCAAACATAGGACGAAAATTTCCTTTCCTCGCCTCTTCTTCATGCTCAAAATTCTCTAATCCATGTTTCGTGTAATGCAGTTGTCATTTAATCTAGAATTATTGTTTAACACTTTAGCTTGAGTACAATTGCGTTATTTCACAACTCGGGCAAAAGAAAATGATGAGAAAATTGTTCCTAAGTTTATAAGTCAGTCTTACTATATGTAACATGTTAATGAATCCCTGTTGTGTTCATATTATTCTTATCGTTACCACATTCTGAACAATGAAGTAACTGCATGAGTGAACTTATTTTGGCGTATGCAAAGAAAAGCTGTCCCTCTGAGAAATGGCTGCAAACGAAGAATGAGAACAAACGTAAAAAGCATTGAGTGAAGAATAAAGAAGTAGAAACAAGAAGGATTGCCACGTGAAGTAACTGAGTCTGTAGAAAAGCTATAATGACAGAAGAATGTTTAGGAATAAAACAAAAAGACTGAGTTAGAAAAATCGAAAATAATGTAAGCTTCAAAGAATAAGAATTAAGAAATATTTCAGAAGGTGAGGCCGTGTAAATATCGTTGTCACTGAATTTTAAGAGAAGTAGAAGGCCAGATTTAACTCAGAAAACGACAGGCGGATGTCTGTGTTGGATGAGCAACGTTATTGAGTGAATAGAGAAGGAAATATTAGGAATAAATGGACTGAGAGAAAAGGCTTTAAAATCGAAGATTTTAGCCGTCACGTTGAAGACACAGTCGTTATGAATTTTTTGACATCATTTTAGGAGTCGGGCAGACATACTGGTGCCGTCTGCATGGCATAGGCCTAATTGGGAGCAGCAGCAGGGTAGTTGGGAGCAGCAGCAGGATAGTTGGGAGCTGCACCAGGACAGTTGGGAGCAGCACCATGGCAGTTGGGAGTAGTACCGTGGCAGTTAGGAGCAGTACCAGGGCAGTTAGGAGCAGTACCAGGGCAGTTCGGAGCAATGCCATGGCAGTTGGGAGCAGTACCAGGGCAGTTGGGAGCAGGACCAGGAATATCGTGAGCTGAGTGGTGTAGCAGTGAGGTATGAATTGAATGTATTAAAATCAACATTATTGTGTAGCACCTGCTGGCAGTGGCTGAGTCGCGCCTGCTGGCAGTGGCTGTGTGTCACCTGCTGGCAGTGGCTGTGTAGCGTCTGCTGGCAGTGGTTGTGTGTCACCTGTAGGCAGTGGCTGTGTCACGCCTGCTGATAGTGGCTGTGTGTTACCTGCTGGCAGTGGCCGTGTAGCGCCTGCTGGCAGTGGCTGTGTGTCACCTGCTGGCTGTGGCTGTGTAGCGCCTGCTGGCAGTGACTGAACTGTGCAACAAGGACATGCTGAGTAGGCGTTAAATCAAACACTTTTTAATAAGTATGAGAAGACAGGAGTGGATCCGTGAAAGCGGGACTGAACAATCGTGTTGGAAAAGAGAAAAGCTAATTAACATGAATATTCCATCTAACATGAATATATAACATGAATATTCCATCAGTCATGGGCTAGTACAACCCGTTTTATAGTGCTTAAAAAATAACATAGATATTTTGTATTAGTAATTTTTATTTTATAACGCACGCCATATACGAGATCTGTCTCATAAGGATCTAACCTTTGGGCGGATACAATATGTTACTTACATGACGGGATTAGGAACCTAATCCCCTTCAAAGTAGACCCCTTGGTCCTCTAAACACTTAGCTCACCGTTCCTTCCACTGCCGAAAACCCTTCTGAAAGGTTACTTTTGGAATAGTGTTCAACACTGTCTCCGTGTTCTGCAACATCCCTTCTACATATATTCTCAAAACGGGATCCCTTCAATGGTACTTTTAATGTCGGGAACAACTTAAGCCTTGTCTGGAGAGTAGGAAGGTTTGCGAACGACTCAATTCCATGTTTCGGTAAGGAAGCCTGAATTAGGTGCGATGTTCCGTCGACGAGATTCCGTCACAAATTTTTGGGTGCGATGTTCCATCACAAATTTTGTAACCATTGTGCGCATGTTTAATTCATCACACAAAATTACACGCGTGGAATCTTTATTGGTACCAACTACTTTGACAATCTCTCGTACGATTAAACGATGATCACCCATCATCAAATTTTCTACCCTCTCAACAACTGCTGTATTCCGATCGGTTTGTTACCTCCCAGAAACCAGGTCACGCTCCCCCGATATGCGGCCACCTTTGAATCGGTTGAACCAACCCTTAATTTGTCTTGCCCATAGAATCGTCTTCAAATACCTGTTGAATCTTACAAATTGTTTCGCTTTAATAATCACCAAGCTTTTGATGAAATTTCATGCCGTACCTTTACTCAACTCGTTCAAGCAGTTAACACGGAACGACCAGCACACTGGAACGCGAACAAAAATTCAAGCATGTGCATGAAGCTGTCACCCTCCACTGTGTACAGTGGTATCGCCTTTGTGTCTCTACTGTGTGCGGGAAATTTCAAGTTCGGATATATTTTAGACAGACCTCGTATTCTGAAAACCCTTACAATGTTAAACCATAGAGTAGAAAACAGTTACTGGAATACTCATTAGCTGACAAAAGTTCACCAAAGATATGATAAGAATCATCGATGAGACTATTCCCAGATTATTTATAGCTTTGTCACAAGAGAAAACTTTGTCGTGTAACACTAGCTTGAAAGCCTATTTTCCTCAGGTTCATTTGACATAGAGAGCATTCAGCCAAACAGAATCACTGAACCATGTATATATGCAGTCAATGAAATGTGACACTCAACTCGAAACAGGCAAGACAGTCGTACTCTATGTTACCTTCTCGACACAGCGGAAATGATAGTCTAAAGCAGCAGGAAGTGACAGTTCAACTAAATTATTCGTCTAAAGATTAAGCGTCAAGACATGGGATGTCAAGACCCACAAGAAGATAATGGACGGCGAAGCTGCTCTGCTCTTGGAGCTTAGCTTAGTAGCACAGCAAAGTCGCAAGTTCATTGATTCGTTTCATAGAATAAATAAAGATCCACTTCGAAGAGTCATAGATCGCTAACGATCATGATAGATTTCGAGTATGTTATTTATAAAAATATCAAAACACCGCAAATATTTAATCAGAAGACAGAATGCATGCGCCACAAGATATGTTCGAAAATAAATTAAACATTAAAATATGTCAAGGAATTTCGTTGTGAAAATAGAAAAATAAAACTAGGAAACAGTGCTAAAAATGTAAAGCCCCAAATAGTAACAAACTGAAATTATTACAATCCTTTGTAGTTTCTAATCCCATAAATTACTGAAATACCAGCTATTGTCCCACTGTAAACGAACTTTTTCGGCAAAACCCTTGCTGCAGTGACTTGAGACGTACAGCCTAGTTCTGCTATCTTCGGCATTTAACAACAGTTACATTGCCGTCTTAGTTCCCATCAAACAATAAATTGCTGAAGTGTTGCTAGGTCTGAGAAAAACAGCATAATAGCTCGTGTTAAAATATCACTCACACACGTCGAACATTCAGCACTGTTCCAGGCACGCAATCAAGCCACCTTTCTAATCATACCCCAATCACCCAGCGTTCTGTATAACTGATTCCAATTATCGGATTACCTCTAGTGCCTTTTTCTATCACTGCTCATTGCATATTCTTTCATATGCTGCTCATTCAAGCATTTTGTGTCTTGACTACATCTTCACCTATTTGCTCTATTCAATCTATACCCTGCATTTTTTTAATAATTTTTTGACAACACCTAAATTCTTCACTTACACTTGCATCCAGCAGTCAAGCGGGGTATCACTAAAGAAGCAGGTGATACTCCAATGTGGTATCACTGTGTTACGAAGTAGATAATACTCAGTCCGAAACAAAAGAGTGATGAAATATATATAGAAATGTGTGTGTGTGTGAGTTTGTGTGTCGGATTGAGCACTGGGTAATGAACCGCATGACACCACCATGAATAGTGTTGGGTAGAATGTACATAATTTCCAGATAAAAAGTAATGAGTAGCAGAGTAGACGATACCCTGACAAAGTATTGCTTAATACATGCCTAATGATTGGACAGATCACGACATAGATATAACATGTGGTGTTTCCGAAGCTTAGCAATTGTTATTGCTGATGAAATTTCAGCTATTTTATTGTTCAACAAGAAGCATAACGAATGTATGGTATACAATTATAAATAAATATTCCCCAGGCAAGCCTTTTTACATAGCAAGTCTTTGAACAAATAATGCCTGCAGCGAATAATACTCTTCAATCAGTTATGTGTACATTACTGGAAGGACTTCCGCTCGCACAAGGAGCTCTTGTCTCTGCGTTAGAGCTTAAAACTTGTGCCCAAGTCTTACGGGTTACTTTGAATTGGAGAAATTTTATTCATATTCATGATAAACTTCCCCACGTATTATCACACTTCATTGCTCATGAAACGCAACCCCTGCTGGAAAACACGTACACAAACAAAGTAAAGCGAAAGCTCAATGTAGCCCTGCCTCAATTAGATGCACATGGTTTTTGAGGAACTATACATATTTTTGTATATTTCTTCATTATAGCCGTTGTTTGATTTTAAATTCTTTCAATTGGCTTTGCAGCTGTTTATGTAGTCAATAACAAAAACCCTGCTGCTGTCATCAAAGTGCTTTTCATCGTACAATGCTGACTGAACTGATAATGAAAAAAATTCAGTTAAAACTTACGAGGTGTGGCCCATCGAGAATAAATTATGGAAAATAGTACAAGAATCAATGAATTCAGGAAGATCCACTAATTCATATCAATGCTGATCACTAAAATTTGACCCTCTTACAACAGAGCAATGCTTCAAAAGTACATAAATATAACATGATAATTCCGAACACGTCCACCAAGGCGGTGTTTTCTTCCTCGCTAAATCAATCTTGTAATAAACAACAACAATTTTGTTGTATGCCCACACCACCTGGTGGTCAATCTTCTAGCTCAGCGTCTCCCAACCAGGAGCCCATGGCCCCCAAGAGGGCCACAAACGTTCTGCGGGAGCCACGAGCGGACGCCAAAAAATAACGATTCAGAATGTAGAAGCTTGGAATGTATAATTAAGGCGACGAGACTCCGGTCATAGTGGAAGAATTTTTTATTGATTAGCCTGATTTTTTAACCAATATTTAGGCAGAGAATGGTGTCAAATTAACACGGATTAACAAAGTTCATTCCTCACAATTTCACGCGATTATAGAACACCAGGTAAAGCTCTGGGGTGACTTTAAAAAAAATCAATATTTTTTCGGGACTATTTCGACATTTTTTCGTCTTGTCACCTTAATTATCTTAATAATTATTTTTTTTAAACTAAGTTGTTTATTTCCAGTCCCACTCTTTGAGTCTTAGGTTTTTGTATCATTCTACATGTGACACATTGATTCAATGACCCAATATGATGTTAACATGGTGAATGTGGTGAATGCATATATTTATCCAGTTTTTGCAGCGGGCTTGGTTTCGTTTTTCTGAAACTGTACGAGCTGTACAAACGTTATGTCAGAGAGAAAGATCTTGGAGCGTTTTGAAAGAGAACTTTTTTAAGATAATTTTTTTGTTACTGTGTTATTGTTACCAAAGTAACTAATTCGTGTTTCTAATTTCGTTTCTCGTTTATCAAAAATTCGAAAATAAAATGACAGCTACGTCAAGTGTGGATTTACGAATGTCACTCGAAATGGCGTGGACTGAACGCAATATCTTCACTGCTCGATCCTATTGTCAGATGCACTACTACGTCCTTTCAAACTTTCAAACCATTGCGACAAAATGCATCCCCAAAGAAAGAACAATAATGTCGATGCTCTGTCTGCTAAACGAGCACGATACGACCGTCAAGCAACACTTTCAAAATTTGGATTCCGGCCAGAAGAAAAACCTGCTCTTCAATCCAGCCAGGAAGTGGCATACCGAAATGTAAAGTGCAAGATGCCACACACTATTGCTGAGGACTTTATTAAGCCATGTACAGAGAAAATGGTGGAATTGATGGTCGGACCAGAGGGGAAAAAGAGGATCTAGCTAGTTTCGTTCTCTCATGATACAATCCGACGAAGGATTGAATACATGGCTGCTGATGTGTGCCATCAATTTTGCTCTGAAATCATGCAAAGCACGCTGTGGGCTAGCCTTCAATTAGACGACTATACCGGCACCGCTCTGGAAAGCCAGTTGATCGCTTTCGCTCGCCGCGTGAAAGAGGGAAAGATGAAAGAGGAGTTCTTGTTGTGCAATATCCTGCCAACCACGACGACAGCAGCAGATGTCAAAGCTATCGTGGACTTTTTTTAAAGCTAATGGACTCGGCTGACAAAATTTTAAACCTATATGTACTGATAGTGCCCTGGCGATGGTCGGCTTCAGAGAAGAGTTCGTCCCGCTTGTGAAGAACGAATGGTTCCACGTAACGTCTTCCCACTGTTCGATACACCCAAATGCTCTGGCGTCAGAGCTCTACCACTGCGTTTGTTGGAAATCATGGACGTCGTGGTCAGAGTGATCAACTTTATTCGTTCAAAAGTTAGGAATCTTCGGCTCTTCCAACTCCTGGCCACTGAAATGGGAGCACAACATGTGGGACATCTGTTTTACAGAGTAGGGCATAATTCCTCTTACATGTTTTCACATCAATTTTAATCATTATTATTTCGCAACTATTACCCAATATAATTTCATAAAATTAATTGTCACTGTGAAGCCTGCTCTAGTTCCTGCCAGAGTATCAAAATCCTAAAATCAATATTGAAAAAATTCTGGGAGAAAATACCCTTATAAGTACTTCGTAATTCCTAAAACACTTCGCAAAGTAGTGAAGGCAGAAGGAAAACATTTTTAATCGTTTTTTGTAGTTGTATATTAATAAATTAGTTACTATTTGTTACAATCAAACCTTGAAATAAATTGTTTTTTCAAAAAAAAACAATTATTCGTGTTTCGCAACAGTATTTATGCCCCACCCTGTGCACCAAAGTTCGTTTGTTCTCGAGAGGAAATGCCTCTTCCGGCTGTATGAACTCCGGGTTGAGTTGAAAATCTTCCTGCGAGAGAACGAAAACAACCTCCATGTTTACTTCGACAATGAAGAGTTCGTCATGATGCTCGCTAACCTGGCCGATATATTCCGCCAACTCAACGAAATGAACCAGTTCTTGCAAGGCCATGATGACGTTCATGACGTTCAAGACAAGCTTGCCTGACTGTCTGCTGGAATGGGAGTCTGGCAGGTACGAATAAAGACCGAGTCTAGTGCCTCATTTCTTTTCTTCAATAAGCACCTGAAGACACAGAGGATTGATCTTCCCGTCGGTATTAACGATTGCATCACTGGAAATCTCGACATTTTCTCCGCTTAGAACCTTATTTCGATGATGCTCCGTTGCATGTTCCATGGCACAAAGACCCATTCAACGCCGAAATTAGACCAACAAAAAACAAAACAGAGGAGCTGGCAGAGATGAAGGTTTCAAAAGCAATGAAGCTGGCCTTCAATTGCAGAGAAGACTTTTTCAGCTTCTGGTTGTCTGTTCAAGATGCCTATCTAATACTCAGCAGGAACGCATCCACAATACTTCTTCAATCCACAGAAATATATTTTTATAAATCTGGATCTTCTGACTTGACAAGCATTGAAACCAAGTCCAGAAGCCTTTCAGACGTTGGGAAGGATATTCGCCTTGCTGTCTCCAAGACAAAGTCAGACATAGGAGGCCTCGCCACACGAGCCCAACGGCCAGTGTTCCAATGATTAAATTGCTTAGCAAAATTTTTGCTTTGATTTATAATTTTAGAGTAAATAAAAAAATGTAAATTTTTATTGAAAGACGGGGCCACGAATGTTAAGCGACTCGGTGAGGGGCTGGGGGTCATCATAGGTTGAAAAACGCTGTCCTAGTCACATGAACTCCATCTTCTCTTCAACGGACCCCAATTCATTTAACTTACAATTATATCCATGTTAAGTTCCGTAAAATTTATCATTCTTTTATAAATCACTGCCACTATTTACATTCATACAAGTTTGTTGGAGATCAAAATTCCCTTTGTCCCAGGAATATGTGTTTTTTATAATTCGTGCATACGGAAAGAAGAATGCCATAAACGTAACGCTGAATACAACTCAATCTCAAGTAATTGTAAAAATGTTTATTTGATTGAAAACAATGAACAGATAAATGGGCGATTTTCCTCAGATTCGTTCCTAACAAAAATATAATGTATCTTTGAAACAAACCGTTGATTGAGCGATTTGCATAAACTGAACTATAACATAAAAATAGGCAAAAGAATGTTTTAAATCGCCGAACAATAGTGAATACATTTTTCAAATAATATAAACAATACAAAAATGTTTTTTCAGAAAAAAGAATTGTCTACTATTCGAAGATCAATCCTAATTTACCATTTTTCTTTCCGAATGGACAGAGCAACAACAAAATGAAGGACGTAGGCATGACCGAAACACATAGCTACTAAGTTGCTTCAGTCAGAGGCCAACGATTGTAGTTCCTCGTAAGAGCAAACACAAGTCCGCACACAATAACAAATACCTGAAAATCTTAACATCAAGTGAGTCGAGAATTTATTTCTCTTTTAAAGAATTGAAGCCGCTGGGAACAAAAACAAAAGACCTGTTCCTGCCTACACAAACCAGACAAGGGCGGTTGCTAGAAGTCGGAGGACTGGAATCAAATCTTGAGCATCAAGTCCCAGAACTACTTGGAAGATACTTCTACGAGCTCATCGTAAAGCTGATCAACCAGGCGGCACAGACATGTCGTTCTTCTCCTTCAGTGACCTAGCAGAGCTAAGTTATCGATGCGTTTATCAACTCAGCAGTCTTCAATGTTAACAGCTTTATTGGAATCTATTTTAGTGTAAAATGGGTTCCATGGAAGCCATCAAACGTAAGAAGTTCCAATGAAATTCAATAAAAAACTTTTCAGTGTGTGTGCAACAAAAGTGACCACGCTTCATTTCATTGAATACGGTCACGACTTCGCAGTAAAGACGCTCGCGTGAGTCAACATCAATGCTGCGCCGATTGTCATATTCATTTCGCATCAAGTGTACTTCAATAACTATACCCACAGAATGAATTTCGAATTTAAGAAACAATTTCAGCTCATTGATATGAATGTAGTAGAAGGTAACTAAAGCTAGCCTGAGTGAATTCATAAAATAGTCAATTCGAACAATAAATCTGAAGAAAAAAGTTCAATTTTATATGAATGATGTCTAGCTAAAACTCTCAAAATTGACATTTAATTACACGTTTCTTACAAACATCACCCTCAAAGAAAAACGAATTTACCTATGCGTTGTAAGTATATTCGTTGTTGTCTCGTCTTCCTCCATTACTCCATTTCTAAAGCAGTCAACTCCATCTTACTTACTTTACTGACAAACACGCATATGGAAATGGGAAAAAAACTCAATGAAACTTGCATCATTTCTTTTGCAAACTCAACGTAAGAAAAATTATGCTTCATGACAAGTCTCTTGCCCACATGCTGCATAAACTTATCACCAGCTTGGTCGACTGGTGAGCGAGTCTGCTTGCAAGCGGAAAGACCCGGGTTCGAATCCCGCTGCCGACATGGTTGACGCGGCTAGAAATACGGCATGGGACTTGGGTAAAACAAACGAATAATTATCGAAGTAATTATCCGACCCAAGAATGGGCCAGAAGGTTCGTTCCTATAGCCTGATTCTATTCTATTCTATTCTAAACTGACGCCTCGTAGTACACTTGCCCTACGAATGAGTTGACTCTGAAGCACTCTTTCTAATGAAGTTACTCTGAAGCACTCTTTCTAATGAGGTAACTCTGAAGCACTCTTCCTAATGAGGTACCTTTGCGGCCTCTTTCTAATGAAGTAACTCTGCGGCACTCTTTCTAATGAAGTAACTCTGAAGCACTCTTTCTAATGAGATCACTCTGATGCACCTCTACTGATAAGATAACTCTGAAGCACTCTTTCTAGTAAGGTAACTCTAAAGCACACTTTCTAATGAGGTCACTCTAAAGCACCTTTACTAATGAGGTAACTCTGAAGCACTCTTTCTAATGAGATTACTCTGATGCACCTTTACTGATAAGGTAACTCTGAAGCACTCTTTCTAGTAAGGTAACTCTGAAGCACTCTTTCTAATAAGGTAACTCTGAAACACTTTTTCTCATCAGGTAACTCTGCGGCACTTTTTTAATGAGGTAACTCTGAAGCACTCTTTCTAATGAAGTAACTCTAAAACACCCTTTCTTATGCGGTAACTTTCAAGCCCTCTTTCTAATGAAGTAACTCTAGAACAATTTTAAATGCGGTAACTCTGAAGCGCGTTTCCTAATGATGTAACTCTAAAACACCCATTCTAATGAAGTAAATTGGAAGCACTCTTTCTAATGAAGTAACTGTAGAGCACCCCTTCTAATGAGGTAACTCTGAAGCACTCCTACTAATATGGTAACATTGAAACACCCTTTCTAACGAAGTAACTCTAAAGTACTCTTGCGAATGTTGTAACTCTGAAACATCCCTCCTAATCTAGTAACTCTGATGCACTCTTTCTAATAAAGTAGCTCTGAAACATCCTCTCTAATGAGGTCTCTTTGAAACACTCTTCCTAATAAGGTAGCTTTGAAATATCCTTTCCAATCTGGTAACTCTGATGCACTCTTTCTAATAACGTAGCTCTGAAACATCCTTTCTAATGTGGTAAGTCTGAAGCACTCTTTCTAATGAGGTAACTCTGAAACACATTTACTTGTGAAGTAACTCTGAAGCACTCTTTCAAATGAGGTAACTCTGAAGCACCTTTACTAGCGAGGTAACTCTGAAGCACTCTTTCTAATGAAGTAACTCTGAAACACTTTCTCTTATGCGGTAACTGTGAAGTACTTTTTTAATGAGGTAATTCTGAAACATCCTTTCTAATGAAATAAATTTGAAGCACTCTTTCTAATGAGGTCACTGTGAAGCACCCTGTCTAATGAGGTAATTCTGAAACACTCTAACTAATGTGGTAACTCTGAAGCACTCTTTCTAATGATGTAACTCTTAAGTACTTTTTCTAATGAGGTACCTCGAAAATATCCTTTCAAATGAAGTAACCCTAAAACAGTCTTTCTAATGAGATCATACGGAAGTACTCTTTCTCATGAGGTGGCCCTGAAGCTCTGTTTCTACTGAGCTCACTCTGAAGTACTCTTCCGAATTAAAACAAAATTTTTTCGCTGATTGAATGTATCCAACCGACATCTAACAGGTTCCATGCTTAATGCATCATCTTTCGCTTTTCATCATAAATTCATTATAAGTATATAGCCCATATTTTTCCCAGTGCACTAATGTTATTGAACTCAATACTGTATTAGCTTCAGAGAGAGATAAGAGTAATGTGCGAATATCAAATCATTGAAAGAATTTATGTTCCTGCCTAAGAAATACCATTTTATGGTAAAAAATAACTGTGAACCACGTTTTTCTCTGTTTCTAAAATTGACAACTCAAAAATAATAATATAAGATTTTAAACCCTCTTCGCTAAATTTATGAATCAATAAAATTAACAATAACGTAGAAAGAGCATTAATACTTGTCTTATACGACACCTCACAGATTGTCAGGTAACCAACACAAAGATCAGGGTAGCATTCTATGAGCTCTTCGAAACGCCTCGTCTCTCTAACATTGTCGTCCAAATGAAAGCAGTAAATATCTCTGACACTGGGAGCAAAATTTTATTCTTACCTACGACATGACGGTATCGTGGAATGGCGCGGATTGTGTAGCGAGCGTCGAGTCCGAGCTGCCCTGTCGGCTACACTAAGATCTTGAGCGACCGATTGTAGGACAGTGAGCTGAGCGTACCCACCACACGCGACCTCTATTCCCTCACTGAGCAGTCTGAGCTGCGAGGGTCCGAGACTCCGAGGCGAGTGTCTGACTCCGAACCTCTGACGGCAGATAAAGGTGTTCCAGACACCGCTACGACCTTCCGAAGTTACGTCTAGCTGATGCTACAGAAGCTGGGTTCTTCACCAACCTCTCCACCACATCAACAACTGTCACTAAGTGTGAGAACATGAATAGTATCTGAAAACTGTCAAGTCAATAAATTATTCGTCGTTCAACAGTAATCTACAGCGTGGTGTATATATATAAATAACATCGGACCCCGATGTTTTACACCGCGGATGTTCGGAAATTTTATAAATAGTTTAATATTTTAGACAGATATCTTACGAAAGTATGATCTGCAGTTACTTTTACACTTCTATACATATGCATGTGTTTTCTAACTGAAAATATTTACTGAGATGAGAATAAGTAAGTTCAGTCGAAACAAACTTTTGAATTATGATCACTGCAGCAGTAGGTTTAAAATGTCAATTGACAATTTTGTTGAGATGCTAGGAGCGCTCCTTCTGTAATGCTACATACTTTTCTTGATATTGAACAAAGGAAATATTCTGTACATGACGGTATTTGAGGTAGTTCTGAATGTTCTCATGATGCATTTCCTGGGCAAATTCGTGGCGCTGCTGTACAGCTCACAGTTCCAGACCACAACTCCCAGGTGCCAGTAATTGCTGCTGCACAGCCCACAGTTCCAGACCACAACTCCCTGGTGCCAGCTGCTTCTGCACAGCCCACAGTTCCAGACCACAACTCCCAGGTGCCAGTTGCTGCTGCACAGCTCACAGTTCCACACCACAACTCCCAGGTGCCAGTTGCTGCTGAACAGCTCACAGTTCCACACCACAACTCCCAGGTGCCAGTTGCTGCTGCACAGCTCACAGTTCCAGACCACAGCTCCCAGGTGCCAGTTGCTGCTGCACAGCCCACAATTCCAGACCATCACTCAAATATCAGTTAACATCCAATAGAACTTTTTATCTGTGTCGCGTTTTTCAGAACTTTGAAACTTGTCTATGCAGCTCCAGGAGTTGGATGAGAATAGGAATGATATGAATATAGAATTGAAATGAGTATATAATGAACATGGATTACTGCCACTGTAGCCTAGTGGTATGCGATCTGTGTTTGTGCTGTTAGGGTCCTGATTCGACTATTCGCTCCGCATGTTTCCCTTGAAATTTTCTGCTTTTGAAGCAGCGACTAGGAAGGCTGACTGACTAACTGACTTGACTCAAATTGAACGTATCGTTAAGCTTCTGGATCATTGCAACTTGTCTCTACTAGCCGCTACCTCAAGTCACACAACGGACAGACACTATCTCTGGAAGCATGATAACTAGTCTTAGGATATTAGAATTAAAAATTTAAATCCATTTATATTCCATGTATACCTAAATGGAATAACGTTTCTTTCTTTTTTATTTTTTTTTTCTATGATGAAGCTCGGTGAGATTCAAGGTCATTTAAATTCTGTATCATGAAAGCTGTGTTATAAATACTAAGTTAGCTATATCAATAAATATTCTCTACTTTTTATCATATATTATCTTTTCTGTAACAATCAACGTTCAACTACTGTATAAAAATATTTTGAAGATTCTTTCTTTCTTCCATAGAAAGTAACGATTCAAAGAATGCCTGTGTAGTGGATGTGTCTATTCTTAAAAAAAAACGACTGCTGCCTGCACTTTCATATTGCTAGCGCCAAAATTCAGCAGTTGATCAGACACAACCAACATTCAAGAATTTTCGATCCAATGCTTCATTTGCTTCTCCTTCTCAGTCAGCATTTAAGGGTTCCCTGTAAAAATTTCAACGATTCATTCAAAACAAAACTGCTTATTTTTCAATCCCTTGTAGAGCAAATAGTGAACAAGACCCTCAAATTTTAAAGTCACTTTTTATATTTACCCATAAACTTGACCTAAATTAAGACTGATACCAAATTATGCATCGTCAAACCTGCTTGTAATTTTGCGTATGTGTGTTTGTGTATGTGTGTGAGAAATAAAGAAATTATTTCATGAATGGATGAAATGGTTTCATGGTATAGAGATAAATTAATGTTTCTCTGTGAGAAGTAGCAGGCTTGCACAAGCGTGCATTCATACATTTAATCATAACTCTATGAACAACAGAATATTGTTGTTCTTCGGTTTATGAAACATAGCAAGAATGTAGACAACAATTTGAGACGACAGTATCATAGCATCTTATAAATGTTAGTTATTATTTTCCAGTTTCATCGTTTTTTTTAGTACACAACTTAACGATTAATGTTTATATGATTTGTTGGTACTCATTACTTGATACACACAGAATACAAGCCACTCTTCTTATAGACTAGATCTTACACTTGGATGCAATGACGTACAACTAGAAAATTTTATCCGTTGTTCTTGTGGAAAAAGAAATTTTTTGTCTACGTGAATATTGCACCCATTAATTCCTTTTCTAAATTCAAATCCTCTTGAATAGAAATAGCAGTCGTGACGGGGACTAGTGAAACCACTCATTGGTTAATTAGCACTCACGTTGCATGGACGGTCTTCTTTGATGGATGGAAAAGCATCTCTTTTTCACAAGACCTCGAGCAGGAAGCAGCTCGGCCTCTCCGGGGAGAACAGGAAATGAACTTGAATCTTTGTTTCTCCTCTCCTAGGAGCTGAATTCGTGTTTCTCGACACAATCCTTGTAGGAAAAAAGGCATTTGAGTTGTTTTGTGACTTTTTATTGAGACTGAGATATTGCACTAGAGGTTCTGCATGAACATTTGCTCCAAACCAAAGTGAATGTAATATAACTTACATTTTCTTGCAGTAGTGCTGCGAAGAGTGGGGTATAATTCCTGTTACATGTTTTCAAAACAATTTTAATCATTTTTCGTATATGTTACCCAAACTAATTTTACAAAATTGATCATCAAGATGAAGGCTGCTCTACTCTTTCTCAGAGTATCAATGTTCTAAAGTTAAAATTAAATAATTGTTGAGGTATAATACTCTCAGAAGTAGTTCGTGCGGTCATTAAAGACTTTGCTAAAAGACTTTGCAAAGTAGTGAGCGCAAAGGGAAAGCATTTGGAATCATTTTTTTTCCTATCGTTGGTTAGTTAACTACTTACTATTTGTTAAGGCCAGACCTAGAAATAAAGACCTTTTTGAAAAGCTTCTTCCTCATTTGAGATAACCGCAAGGCGAGTTAGGGAATAAGTACCAAAAGGCGTTCAAGCATTTTCCTGGTCTGTTCATCACCAAAATCAACGCTTCCCTTATAAATAAAAAAGAGTTTAAAAGTCACTGGACACTTGGGCCTCCGAGAATATTATGTTTAAAGAAATGCAATTAAAATTCAGTAATAAGTTCGATTCATCAATCAGTATTTATGAGCGTCACTTACTTCATGCCTACATACTTCACTACCTAACGGAGACTTATACAAAATTGTATTAATGATTATTCTGGTCCACCTCTTTCTTAATGGTTAGTTCATCTTTCCACAATTTCACGACTAGAAATGAGCTCACACTTGCCTCTTAGCTCCAAATCATCACCAGCACACGCTTAAGATACTGGCTGTTTTGATACTATGTATTTACGATAGATTTACCAATAGTGCGGTTTGACGTACTAAGTATTTATATGCAATTTCATATACTTATTATGTAAAATAGACTCGTTACAATGTACATTGCTAATTCGAGAACGTAACCTTGAAGACTCGACATTGGGCAGAGAGTTCTGAGGTACGCCAACTGATCAAAAAAACGCCCATGGTGATTTACATTCATTGTTTATTACAGCTCATCTTTTTCGTTATATTTCAGAAACTTTATAGAACATTTTGATGAAGTGACACCACCACATCTACTTGAAAGTGTTATATTATATTTTGATAATCTTAAGACTGGTTCATATCCTATACCTAGACAAGTACCCCTCGAGTTAAAAGACCCTCAACCCAAACCCGCAGTAAACTGACGCCAAAAAAATTGTAATATATTGCCTAACTCAGTATACAATGGTACAGCGAAAGATATAATCAAATGATTGTAAAGTTTAATGACTCTTTCGCCAGCCATCCAAGTACCCTTGTAAACCTTCCTGTGAACCCGTGGAGGTTCGTGAATCCCAGGTTGTGAACCCATGATCCTAGAGTAAAACTTCATACACAATACGACATGGTAAAACATCATAGGATAAATAATGTAGGGATACTGAATATTTTCTCAGATCGTGCAATCAAAGCATACCAAATTTGTAAGACAGGCTGGCAAAACATGTACAGCTTCACGGGGCACAACACCTGTAAAAGTCATGATTCAAATATTATCTTAATGAGTTGTAAGAGTAAATAAAACAAAAAAGTCCCCTTGTCCTTATTTTTTCATACTAGGAGACAAGGCACTATAGGACAAAGAAACTTTGATCTGTGAGTGCCCAGGCTTGATGGAAAATAGGACTTCTTATTAGAAGTCCTATTTTCCATCATATGATACTTCAATTTCTATTTCTTGAGAATATATGTATGAAATCCCGTTACAGTAGGAAGATAACTTTAAGTATTGCACACGAGAACATGAGCATTTACGTATCATTTAAATTTATTTACGTATTATACTCACCGGGTTTATTAACTCACCTCGTATACACTTATTGGGAGAAGTATACCACCAGCTTACTCGACTGGTGAGCTCACCACTTGCGATGCGTGGAGACCCTGGTTCGAGGTCCACTGCCACCGTGGTCGGTTTGTGTATGACCATCGGCAGCTAGAATTACGGCATGGGACTTGAGTACCGACCCAAAAATGGCCCAAAAGTCTCGTTCCTATCGTTTCATTCTATTCTAAGTAAGTGAACATAACATGATAGAAAATTGAATGAAATCTCAAATAACTCAGTTTAAAACAAAATTTATGCAGGATTTTTAATTGTATCAGTTTATATCAGCTCGGTGACGAAGCATTGAGTTTTGTTTATCGCCGTGGGATTACATTTCCCCGATTATACTCTCTTTGGCCACGCTGTCGAGACTATTTATGGTATCGTCGCTTTGCATCTGATGGGCATCTCCCAGGCCATGAAATGTGATTGCATGCTAGAATGCCTATTTTATGCGTCTATAACAGGATCGACAGAACTCTTTTTGAAGACTTGTTAAATTTTTCAGCTTATTTCGAAGTAGACGCTTTTTTGCAGTTTCAACGCATTATTGATTTGAACTTGTGCTTCGATGGTATAACCACAAGCATCGTTGTTATATCACTTTCTATTCATAGGATACCTATCGTCTGAGGATAAAATTAATAAGCCGTTTTAAAAATAAATGTTGTAATATATCTTATGTATCAAGTTTTTAGAAAATCTTGTTTTATTTTTTCCTTTTTTCTTTATTAGTTTGCACAGTGGAAAAAATAAGTTGGTCAGATTGATTCCATCATCGTAGTTTTAATTCCCATAACTCGAAGGCAACACCCCAAAAATTACTATGCCTTCATTACCCGGAAATTCTCCAAACATACATCACAGTGCTAGCGTTCTGCTAGCCGAGACAAATTTGCTAGATTACAACTACTGAAAAGTAGCAATGTCAAAACGATGTTTGATTGTATGCACTGTTTTGCCATAGTTTTTAACTTTTATTGAATGAGGAAAAAATAATTTACTGCCACAAATGATTAGATATTTATTAATTTTTTATTCCAATTTTAACTGTCACCGTGGTTTTGTGATGTCCGGTTTACGCTTGTGATGCCAAGTTTTTGGTTCCAGTTTCCACGCTGCACTCGATTTTTATCTACTGCATTTCAAGATATAAGGTCACAACCATCATGTATTAAAAAAGCTCATGTGGCACCCTTTCGAGCATCTGCAGTGCGTTTCATAAATATTTACCTGCCTTAATAATTAGTCTCATGTATTAAAGTCTCCATGAAAATGCTCATATTTCCGCATAGCGCTCATGAACTACCTTACGCACGCGTGTGTTTTGTTTCGTTTGTTTCTAAACAGTACTTCAAGCAAAATAAAATAAATGAATCAAATTTATTCTGATATATAACAGGGTAGGTGTAATATATATCTAAAGTACAATGAACTGCTTTTTTCAAATCTTAACGCTAACATCTTACGGCCAGTGGTGACGCTATGTAAGTTCTTACGTGGTTGGTATTCCGCTCATAGTTGCTGCTATAACAGCAATGCAAACGATTATTCACGTAAGGGACTGCTTAAAATTACAATTACGAGGCTCATTTTAGATTGCAACGAAGCGTTAACTTGGGAAGAATTCGTACAATACAAAAGAATACAGAAGAATACAGCAGAATGTTATAGTTTGAGTTCCCAGCAGTAAGGCCTAATTGAAGGGTGGACAGCACTAGTGGACTACTTGCATTTTTTCCCACGGGAAAAAATGCAAGTAGTCCACTAGTGCTGTCCACCCTTCATATAGTAAACTACTGGATCGTAATCGCCTCTGTCAGCGCTGTGTTAGCGACAGCACGGGAGTGGACTACTTACATTTTTTCCCGTGGAAAATATATTATATTTACCACGGGAAAAAATGCAAGTAGTCCACTAGTGCTGTCCACCCTTCAATTGAATTTGAAAATACGAGTCAGCGTGAAACTCCAAGTTGTAATTTCTAATTTAATAGTCGTTCGCTGTGTATTGATGATGTTGGTTCATGAAATTTAATTATTATTACAGTTAAGTGAAAACTTCCTTGCGCTTAATAAAATTGGATGTAACACATCAAAGAAAAACTAAAAGAATACGTTAGCGAAAAATTGAAACATATCACAAATTATAATTTGTGATATGTAGAGATTATCAAGATTTTGATCTCGATATAGAGAATTCAAACTGTAGTAGGCTAAAGTTCTACGATTTCACATTCACTAGCTTTAACAAAAGATTTATTAATATTGACGCACAAACTTTATGATTACGCTATAAAAAAATAAAGCTTTAGAAAAACAACAAACTGATAAACAACCACAATTGAAACACAGCTTGTTTTCAATCAACTTTCAATCCATTAATTTTAAATTATTACTGTAGTTAACAGATAATTATATTTCGTTTCATAAAATTTAGAACTGCATGTCAGAAAATGACGCAAAATGATATAGATAAGTTATAAACGCCATGAGTTGCCACGATTGAAACGTCAATAGAGGCAGAGTGGAGTTGCTGTAAATCGAAAGTTAAGTTTTCATATGATTATTACTATACAGGATTTAAAAATTAAAAATAAGGAATGGGATATAATTTTTTCTGTAAGTACATATGAGCGAGAATGTAGCTAATAAGTCAAATACCTTGACAAGTGCTGTATGCAAAGGACACAAAATTAAATAAAACAGATTGAAACATCATCTATTTGCAAAAAAACATCACCGAGCTCATTTATTAGACATTGATATCACACAGGTTCCACTTCTCTGACAGCTAAAATATTTCGGTTAAGAGCTTTTATAAGCTTGCTAAGCATTTTTCAATTGAAGACCTATATAAAAACAGTGAGAATTGTTATTTTGAGTGTTGTGTAAACAAAAACCACAATTTTGAAATCAAAAACGCACAGTTGTATACTAAATCTAAATTGATCAAGATGACACTAGATCTGCAGAATAGTAGCACTAGTTTGATATTTTAGTTTGTTTTAATTTTTGTTTACCTATATTTTTTCAGTTTTCACTAAAATTGCTTGACATCAACACATGTTAGAAACCTAGTGTAGCTTGTTTCATTACAAAGTTAATTTTGTTTAATCATTCGTAGCAACGTAGTAAGTTCTCAATGGTTGCTTAGAACTTTGAGATTCAAAGTGAGGTGTCACGTTTATTTTGAAATTTAGTGACTGGTGTATTTTCATATACGTGGGTAGTTTATTCCCAATCAATGCACATGAGATTGATAGAGCTCTTTGTCCAGCATTGGACGGACAAGCGAAAACTGATTATAACATCGTGTTTTCGATTAGGCTTTGTACCCTGGGTTGAGAGTGGAAGGAAATTTACAACTAGGGCAGTACTCTGAGAGTGATTTATGGCGGCAAATGCATATGTAACCTTGTAAATAAGTTGTCTTTGTTCTATTAGAATTTAGTTAAGCTTTTTTATGAGAGAATTACATGAAAGCAGCCCCTGTTAGTGACAAAATTTAAACATTTCTGTAATTCTCTTTGAAGATTTTTAGGTATATCTCTTCAGACCAAGCCACAATGGTCAATGAACGATAACATTAATGATTAGATGGCTAATAATATAGTTTTCTTCTCGAGCATGTTCTTCACGCTGAAAAAACATTAAAGTTCCAGTAATTTTATTGCATGTTTTCTCCACATGGGACTTGAAAGACATATTTTGGTTAAACCAGGTATTCAATTTTTTTACTTTTTCTCCTGGTTTGATTACATATATCAGTTCCTAAAGGTAGAGTTAATTTCGGTAGCTTTTTATCGTATTTTAAAAATCAAAAATGTTGCACTGTGTTTTGATTACGTTAATCTTAACACCATCTGGGTTGTACCTTGATTAAAAGTGTTTTAAAAAACTTTCGGAGTTTGTTTTCGAGTGAGATAGCATGGCCGGAGCGATTGTCATTGTAATTTGTACATCATCTGTGTACATAGGAATTCTTATGTTTGGAGTATGGAAAGGCAATCATAAATGAAAATACAAAACGGAATTGGGCCGAAAATAGATCCTTGGGGAACGCCCAAATCGTTTCGTATGCATGGTGATATTATGTTTTCTAGGCGGATTGCATGAGAGCGGTTTGATAGATACCTCTAAAACCCCTGTGTGTCGATTCTCAATTTTGAGATTTTCCGCATAAGCTGTTTGTGTTCGACACTGTCAAAAGCTTTGGAGAGGTTAATCAGTAGTGAATAGTAATATCCTTATTGTCAATATCATTTTTTTCAGCAATGCTAAGTAGAGTATCTTGAGTGCTAGTATGTTTCCTGTAAGGATACTGGTTTTGGTAAAGTAGGCTAGATTCGTCCAAATGTACTGGGAGTTGATTTGATATTATATTTTCTAGTACCTTGGATAAGACTGGTAAAAGACTGATCGGTCTGTAATTTGATGTAGTACTGATGTCGCCGGCACTGTTCAACGATTATGATTATGGAATTTTTCCATTTTTCAGGAAATTTGTTTGTATTAATAAAAGTATTGATTATCAAACAAAGCATTGGTGCTCTACTACAAGCTATTTTTAATACATTAAAGGTTTACATTGTCATGCCCAACTGCCTTTGTATTTTTCAGTGAGAATAAGATTTTATGTATCTCCCGCAGACTAACTGGATTTGGTCTCCATTTATTACCTGTATCTTGAATATGGACAAAACCTGGAACATTAACAGGTTCAGTTCGAGTGGATTTAGATACTTCATCAAAGACTTTTGCACCGACTTCAGAGAAAAAAGTGTTGAAATTGATGGCTATTTAAAATAGATTTTAAAATGACTTTCCACCTTCAATATTTTCGTTTTGTGTTATTTCTCTTGTGATTTCCCAGGTTCGTTTTGGATACCTCTCTTGTGTTGGTAGTTCTTTTTCGAAGTGCGCTAGTTGTGTTTTGTTAATTTTTCCTGGAAGGTAATTTTGAAATGTTTATAACGGCCTCGTAGAGAGTTGTTCGATTTGTTAAATTTAAATTCACTCAGGTAAGTTTTTTCACTCTACTGAGCTTTTTTACTTCATCTGTTATCCAGTGGGTACGTTTGGTTTAGCTCTCCTCGTAGTAAATGGTGAGCATTCTTTTAAGGCTGTTGAGACATTGTCGTTGAGGATTGAGACTTGACTATCAACATCATTATTTATTTCCCTGTTTTGAAATTCATTGTTCCCACTCCATAGTCTTTCTTTGAATCATTTTCATGTGAGTAGAGTTTTCCTAAGGTAGATAATCAAAGGGGACCTTGCTTTCTTTTTTGCTGCGTTGATTAATCTCATATAATATCTTATATATTATAATATATATAATCATATATATATATATATTATATATTATAAAATATGTATATAATATATATATATTAATAGATAATTTTATTTAATATCTTTCCAACAGGATTTGCCATTATTTTTGATGGCACGGGTATTATGACAAAATCTCTGCCGTAATTTTTGACGCCTGGGTACACTAGTATGTAAATAATGGACGACGTATCTCTATCTCGCTTTGTTTATCTGTGTGTGGCCGTCTCATTACTTCCTATCTATTATATTATTGAAGAAAAATTATTGAACTGAAATCAGAACGGGTACGCATGTATTACAAGCATTGTATTGTGGATACCAAAGGCGCCGGATCACTATAAAATACTCAATTTTCTCGTTATTAGCTTTCTTTACTTCAACAACCATGTTATAGGTAAATACAGAACAGAATGAAAATTCTGTATATATTCATGAAAAATATTCAGATCATGATGAAATCAAAGAACTAATATAGAATAGAATAGATAGAATATAGATAGAACTAATAGATAGAACTAATATATGTATTTGGTTTCATAGATTCCTAATTTTATCACTTTTAAACCAAGTAATTTCAACGGGTACTATCAGGACCATGTTATCGGTAGATAAGATGGAAGTTACGTATAACTTAATGAAAAACATTCATTTAAAACACAATAATTCGTCGTAAGTCTAAAATACATTCATCTATAGACTAATTCTAAATTAGTCAAATCTAAATCCTGGAATTTCCACGGGAACTGTCTAGTGTATAAATAAAAGACATCAGCATATTCGAGGAATACAGTTATATATCTATAAACGTTTACTGTTTTAATTATAATAATGAACTATGTGTACTTAGGATAACAAAAACTAAAAACAAAGATGTTGTTTCATTATTGTTTAATATCAAATGAGAATAGAAGTCATTACATATTAATGAAATTTTTAAGTCCTTTCAATAAAACCGATAATCATTGCAAAAAATGCGTTTGCCCATATTGTTTATGGACGTTTAGAAGTGAAGATTTGTTAAATAATCATATAAAAGAATGTTCAGTTCATACTCCGATAAAATACATATTTGATATAGGTAGATTGAAATTTAAACAGTATCAGAAAATTATTAGACATCCATTTATGATCTATGCTGATTTTGAATCGACTTTGCCGGCAATGTCTTCTTGTAGGCCGGATCCAAATTCAAGCTGTACCATGAATATCCAAAAACATTCACCGAACAGTTTTTGTTGTTACACGAAATGTGAGGCCGATCAGTATTCAAAATTAGAAATTTATAACGGCAAAGATGCTGTTAAGAAGTTTGTAGAATATTTAGAAGAAGAAACGCAGAAAATTTATGGATTAGTAAAACGAAATGTAAAAATGTACCTACCACCAGATAAATTTCAGGAATATCAAAATACAACAAATTGTTATCTATGTAAAGAATAGAATCGAATAGAATAGAAT
The DNA here is from genome assembly GCA_006783055.1 of Trinorchestia longiramus. NCBI lineage: Eukaryota > Metazoa > Arthropoda > Malacostraca > Amphipoda > Talitridae > Trinorchestia > Trinorchestia longiramus. The sequence continues at coordinate 52,375 of VCRD01001196.1, read as the reverse complement.
AAGGCAATAGGAACGAGCCGTTTGGCCCACTCTTGGTTCAGTACCGAAGTCCCATGCCGTCTAAAGTAAATCCATGTCATGCACGTACACCTTAACCACGTAAGTCAATTTAGTCATGTGCACACATATCACTCACGCACAGGCGTTTATGTCACGAGCATTTATCTCAATCATACATTAGCCTTAAGGAATTAGGGACATGGAGTTAGTAGGATGTAATACTGGGGGTTCGTAATCCAAAATTTATCGAGACGATTTTTGAATGTGTTCACAGTGCCAGCAGAAACTATGTTTTCTGGCAGCTGGTTCCAAGTTGCGGCAATTTAATAATTTACTAAAGAAAATTATAAATGCCGAGATCATAACCACGTTTCTGGCATATTCCGAGGAGCTGCTCGTTGAAAGTGTAACTTTAAGATAAAGAATCCCAATTATATTCCAGTATTTTTACATACTTTATCGAAGTACGATGCTCATTTGTTCATGAAAGATTTAGGAGAGAGGCCTGTAAAATTAAATACTATTCCAATAACTGATCAACAATATATCTGTTTTACTCATGCTCTATTGCTGGATTCATATATTAGTAAAAAATCACGAAGATGTGAAGACATAACGAGAGACTTACGATTTTTGGATACTTTTATATACAGTGGGGCGAGACAAGTATTCGTACACATAAGTTTTTAAAAAATTGTTGTATAACCAAGCAATAGATGAACATGATTTTCATATATATAACTCTATACAGATGCATATTACTCATATTGTATGTACAAAAAATACAAATATATTTAAACACGTGTAAATAACATTTATCCATATTAATGGATGAAAAAAGTAATCGTACAGTACAACAAAATCCACATTTTCAATTTTAAAGCATTTAAATTGTTGTATTTTTAATTATTCAAGTAAAATGTTCTCTAATGTTCCAATAGTGTTAACAATATAATTACAGTGAACTTAAAAAATAGCAGCAGATCATTTAACATTTGACATTCGTACGATAAGGTTCTCATCATGGCAAGAGGCAAAGAATTGACTAATTCGAAAAAAGAACTGATTGTTAAACTTTGGAAGGACGGTGAAAGCTACATGAATATGGCTGACAATCTAGATATTCCATTCACTAATATCAGTTCATTCATTGCAAGGCATAAAGACTCAAAACAGTAGAAAAACAAAGAAGAAAAATGTTCCAATGAATATTTCTCCAAAGTCATCAACGGAATTAATGTGTCAAATTGAACAAAATCCAATGGCTACCCGTAAACTGTTGCAGGATGATCTACGTTTATAAGGAACTTGTGAAACCAAACGGACAATAAGCAGCGAAATTCACAGGGATAGTCTAAAGTCACGTTCCCCTCGTAAAACTCCACTTCTATTGAAAAAACACAGAGATACCAGGTTGAAATTCGTCCAAGAACATAAGGAAAAGGAAAAAAGGTATTGGAAGAGCGCTATGAACAGAGAAAAGCAAAATTGAGTGTTTTGGGCATAATTTTCGGAACCATAAGTGAAGGAAGGATGGTTAAGCCTCCAACTCAAAGAACACCATTTCAACTGTCAAGTTTGGTGGTGGCCACATCATGGTCTGGGGATGTTTCTCTGCGAAAGGACCTGGTAAAATATAATTAATGGACGGTAGAATGAACGCTGCACTATATCAAAATATTTAAAAAGCAAAGTTAATACTTTTCGTTGAGAAACTTGAACTTCTCCTACATTGGATTTTTCAACAGGATAATGGTCATAAACACACAGCGAAATCTACGAAGAAATGGTTTGCTCATAATAGCGTAAATGTCCTGAAATGCCCTAGCCAGTCCCCGGATATGAATCCAATAGAGAATCTGTGGCGGCATTTAAAAATTCAAATAAAATCAAGAGCACCAACAAACATTACGAATCTGAAAGCCATATGCCAGGAAACCTGCGGCAAAATACCAATTAAAGTTTGCAAGTCATTAGTTCTGAACTAAAAGAAGAGACTGGTTGTTGTTAAAGAAAATAAAGGCTATTCTACAAGGTATTAAATGTTAAGGCAATATGTATTTTTGTTGTACTGTACGGTTACTTTTTTCACCCATTAATATGGAAAAATGTTATTTACACCTGTTGAACTATATTTGCATCAATTTTTTTGTGTATATGAGTATTATGCATCTCTATAAAGTTACAGGGCGTTCAATAATTATCGTTACAACTATTCTACATATTTATGTTTATATATGATCTAAACTTTTACCAAATACTTTTTACCAGATAATGGCTTAAGATCTAAATAGTAGAATAGCAATTGTAGAGTTGCATAAGTCAGGAAAGTCATCAAGGAGCATTGCCAAATCACTAAATGTAAACAGAATGTTGCTTTGGAGAACACTTCAGCTATTCAAAAAGACTAGGAAGGTAGCTAATTGGTCAAGGCAAGGTCGCCCTCGAACAGCTCGAACATCAAGATTGGTAAAATCCACCAGAAAAAAGCTAAGGAGCTGAGAAGGAATAGGCAAAAATCCTTCAAAAAATCATTCGTGACTCATGTCGAGTATTTTCCAAACTTTTGCAACAGGTTATGGACGCTGATGGAAAGTATATTGAATAAATTATAGATATTCGGAAATATTAATGGTTTAATAACATATTTATTTTAGTTTGATTTTTTTAAATTGATTTAATTGATAAATGTCGGCAAAAAAAGTTGTAACGATAATTATTAAACACCCTGTGTATATATGAAAATCATGTTCATTTATTGCTTGGTTATCCAAAAAGTTCAAAAAATTTATGTGTAAGAATGTTTGTTTCCCACACTGTATATGCCATGGTCTTTTGATAAATTATCAAAAAAATAACGGAATACAAAGAGTTATCAGAATACTTTCCAAACAAAGTACAATTCGAGTTAACCCTATATGGCACGCATTTTCAGTTCAATTCAGTTCAGTTTTCAGTTCAGTTTCAGATATTGAGAACAATGAGATAATTGACGAAGACAGATAATGTCTTCGTCAATTATCTCGAAAAATCAACGGCAGCAACAACATGGAAGTATGAATTAGCACACTCCAACCAGCGGCATTCCTTTTAAATCAGTGGAAATTAAAGAGACATTACACCGGAGAGCTAACGGGACCAGGAACCTGAGAGACAACGCACGCCTATGCGCGCATAGTGTAAACAATAAGGGCAGCCATGCGATGAGGAGTAAGTGTACAATAGAGCAAATATTAGAATTTTGCTAGCAGTCTTGGAACTGTATTTTCAAATACATTGAAAAACGTCTATTTAAAAACAATATTTGTGTATTTAAATTCGTTGAAATGATTTTTCGTGTGAGAACAACGTTTAAAACGAGTTTGAACGTCAAAGCACGACACTTGAAACGTGTTTGAACATCGTTTTAACGCAATGGCACTTTGTTCGCGTCCAGCCATCCACAGCTTGACAAGCAGTTAAGAATTTTTCATGAAATGTGGTAGGACTTGCTCTGAACCTTTATGCACGTCATACGCATTAGCTATTGTTAAAATGACCTCTAAAAGTTCTATTTCATTTTCCTCACCTTCTTTAAGTGCCGACAATAGAGAAAGGTCGCCAATGCACCCTATTTTGGATGGAAAATATTTTAAAATAAAAGAAAAATTTTCTGTTGAACTCAAGTGTGAGTGCATGCTATGTGGACAAACGATCTCAGCCGCCATGAACAGTACAACGAATCTTTACACTCATATTAAGGTATGTAAGATCTTTTATTGTACTATTCTAAATTACATAATTCTTTAGTAAGCTAGCAAATCTGTATGTATACGTCTTGTTTTTAACAAAAACCGGTTTTATTTGTCATTAATTGACGACTTTTTTTAATTACCGCAAGAAGAATTCATAGTAAATTTTTAATGTAAATCCAAAGGTCCATGCTGTAAAACGAATAATAAATAAAAATATAAAACTATTTGCTTTCATTTTATGAGTTATGATGTCTCTGTCACTTGTTTGATAAATTTTGCCAAAATTAAGTTCCCTTTGTTCTTTTTTATGTGGCTAATATTTCACCTGCAATCTATTGTGTGATGAAAATTTTATTTCTAGGCTGAGTTAAATATATATTTTATCACAAAATAATATGCGTGTCGTACGCGTGGCATTCTCAAATATTCGGCAGCCAGGGAGAACGTTCAATGATCTGAGGAAAAAGTTGCTCAGGCACACTAAGGTGAAAATTATGCTAGGAGCAATTTCACTGCAAAATGATGCTATGATTTTTCTCATGTACTAATTTTCTACCTTTTTTAATATTGAAACTCGAAAAATCTGAGTGGATGTCCCCTCTTGAGTGCTGGTACACAACGGGCAGCTCATTTTTCCTCTCAACATTGTTTTAATATTCTTTAATCCTAGCAAGCATGTTTATCTGTTTCTCCTACTTAACAGGCATCACAATCAATACTTTTTAACATATAATATATATATATATATGCTTTGATTTCTGATGATACCTGTATTAGTCAACCTATCTAGTGTATAGATGTAACAAAATGATTAAAACCCTAAATATGATGCGAAGCTAATAGAAGCTAAAGAATATATATTTGACTACTATAATTTTAATTTACCTCAAGTCAAATTTTATTACTTTTCAACAGAGCTGACATTCCGGAATGAGAAACACCATCCTAGAGTACGTGAGCTCGGTTCGGGAAAGCAAGAAACTGAAAACACGCGAAGACCTAAGTCTTGACGTGGCGATGTCACCAGCGGCAATTCAGCAACTATGAGTCAAGCAACAGAAGATGAACAAGTTAATCACTAATTTCTTTGGAAAAGGAGTCCATCTTCTCGTGACAGTTGAAAAGCCTGCATTTGTTTCACTCCTGTCAAGTAAGTCTGTTTAATTTAATTTGACTCGCCAACGCTCGTTCAATTACACTGGTATAAAAAAACAGTTTCCTCTGGCATGGAATTTAAGAGCAGTTTTAGATTAATTTGAGGGTGCTGAGTTCAAATCTGATCTTACATTTTCTCTATTACATCACGACAAAACTACAAGACTACAAGAGAACCGAATGCTGAAACCCGGTACAAGTGTCTCATTTTATCGTAACTGGGAAGTAGAACTGCGTAAGTACTTTCATTCAGATGGCCAGCTTGACTATTGTACTGATGTAGAAGGGCTACTTCTCTTTATGGGACTTCCAGCATATGATTCAAGGGATTGGAGGCTATTTATTGATAGTTCAAAAAGAAGTTTGAAATGTGTCGTTACACAATGGAAATAAGTATGGCTCTGTACCAATAGGTCATTCTGTAAAACTTAAAGAAAACTATAACAACATCAAGATTGTTCTAGAGAAGTTGCAATATCATATTCATGGGTGGTTAATTTGTGTCGATTTGAAAATGGTTAACTTTCTTTTAGGTCAGCAAGGAGGGTACACATCATTCCCCTGTTTTCTGTATTACTGGGACAGTAGAGATACAGCAAAGCATTGTGTGAAAAATGAATCGCCTCAGCGATAGATTTTTGCATCTGCTGATAAGAATGTCATCAATGATCCTCCAGTAGATAGGAAGAGCATTGTCTTTCCTCCCTTGCGCATAAAACTTGGGTTGATGAAGCAGGTTGTCAAAGCTCTTGATCAGAGTGGAGAATGCTTCAGTTATATATGTTCAACTTTTCCTGGTCTTAGTGAAGAGAAGAAAAAGGATGAAAAATTTGATGGACTTCAAATAAGAACACTTATTTGAAAAATTTATATGTCATCACATCAATGAATGAGACAGAAGAAAGAGCTGGGAATGCGTTTTATAATGTGTTGCATCATTTTCTAGGGAATGAGAAAGCAGACAACTATGAAGAGATTGTGGAAGAGCTACTTATGAGTATGCAAGATCTTGGATGTCGATGAGTTTCAAGATTCACTCTTTAACGGCCATTTGGACAGTTTTCCGGAGAACCTTGGGGATGTGAGCGAGGAACAAGGAGAGTGTTTTCATCAAGACGTTAAAACAATGGAAGAACAGTATCAAGAATGGTGGAACTCACATATGATAGGATTATTGCTGGAGCTTGGTGAGAGACAACTCAAAAGCTGTACATACATCAAAGATCAGCCAAGAAAAGAAAGTTCAGATGTCATTTGCTATTGATCTGTGCACCATATATATATATATATA